>VZTL01063827.1:0-41850 GCA_013400535.1 Scopus umbretta
TAAAGTGCAATTGTATAAGATGGGTTTGTTTTGCCTGAAGTTAGGCAGAATAAACTAGAACAAGAGGCATGGATAAGTCGTCAACACTAGAGCCAGAAAACCCAGCACAAGGACAAGGAGATAAGTGTAAGACTTAAAGATGTATATATGGCCAGAGAAAAACAGTATAGGAGACAAGATCGCAGCAGATTTTCTGTTCGCCAAGGAAACAGGAGGTGCGACGCCGGGTGGAAAGAAGGTGTTTAAGAAGGGCGTCCAGAGCTGTGCGCAATCCATTCCCCTTTTGCCTTTTGTCACGCTTACTGTGTCAGCCAGATGCAGCCGAGCGCTCGCTGAGGCCTCACGCTTGCTCGAGGCCCGTTCGTTCCCCCGCGGGCCCGGCGTCCCGCGGCTGTGCCTGCAGCCCTGCAAGGCGGGTGCTGCTCGGCCCGGGCGGCGGGGCTGGCTGGAGCCCGCGCACCCGGTGAGGGTGCTGCAGCTCCGGGCTCCGACCCCGGGAGCTTTGGTGCCTGCGGGAGCCGGGCGGGCTCCTTGCCCTGCGGGAGCCGGGGTGGCCCCTTATCCTGCGGGAGCCAGAGGGGGCTCCTTGCCCTGCGGGAGCCCGGCGGGGGGCCCTCGCCCTGCGGGAGCCCGGGGGGGGAGCCCTCGCCCTGCGGGAGCCCGGGGGGGGCCCTCGCCCTGCGGGAGCCTCGGCCCCGCAGCTTCNCCCCCACGGACGCTCGGTAGGTGCGCCGGCCCGGGGCGAGGGCCGCGGCGGAACGCTGCCGGCGCCGAGGGGTGCCCAGGCTGTCACTCCGCCAAGAAGTCTGGCTAACTGTCTCCGTCTTAATTAGAGAAGTGGTAATTAAGAGATCTCCTCTTGTTTCCTGGAATACTTCCCTTCACCATGCGCGATTCCGGTACAATTACCTTTAGTATTTATATTACCTAATAATAATACAGCTAATGTGTATCCATGGGAGGGGCGGAAGGGGAGTCCTTTAGCTATAGTGGCATAACTAAAGCAAAATAATTTCAGCGTTTAGGATAACTATTACACAAATGTAAGTAAGAAATTAATCTCTCTGTGCTCTCCTGCCTTCCCTACACACCCCAAATCTTCCATGTTTTTGGGAAGGTTTTGGAGCGTGCTAGGGGTATAAAATTCAGCACTGGGAAGAGAACGAGGTATGTTGGTTAGGAAGAGGGATTTGGAATTAAATGCTTTCTGAACCTGTCGCTTCTGGCATAGCCTGAAGAAAAAATGCCTTTTCCGTGCCTCACCTTCCCCAGAGTAATGTGAGAATAATGATACCTATCTTCTCTCTTCTGTGTGCTTTTAGATCTCTGCAAAAGCTCTAAGCATAGTTATTTGTAGTTAAATGAACCTTTAAAAATAAAATTCTGTAAATGTAAATTTAATAGAGATTGTATTGTCCACTATTCAATTGTGCATTGATTTTTTCTATTTGATCCCCCTATTAATGGTGTTTTCTTGGACACTATCTTAACAGGAAGTGGCACAGTAAGATTTCCCAAAGCGCAGCCTAGGGATAAATTCATTCCTTGTCCTAAAATGCAGCTGCAGCTGTGCTTTCCCTGTAGAGTCAGGGCAGAAGTAAATAACTCAAACATTTTTTGTTACTTAACTCATCTTGTCACTGTCACTGATTTTTTTACTTTTTGTAAAAACTCGGAAATCTACGCCATCGTTTCAGTCCGATGTTGACATCAGAGTCCCTGTTCCAGTGCTTTGTCCCTACAGGATTCTTTTCATCTGTAGTGCTCGAAACCCTCACAAAAGTGGTAAATGCCCTCTATTACCATTCTACCAACGGAAAAACAGAGGGCTAGCAAGACTGGCTCCTTGTTGCTTTGCAGAGCTAGCACTGCAGTCCAGTTCCCCTGGATCCTAGTCCGGTGCTTGCTTCGTTAACCACACTGTGTTCCTATTTTGCAGCCATACCATTATTAAATGCATTTATATGATTTCTAACTGTCAGTGTGGCCCAAGGAATCTCTGGGCCCAGGAGGCCCAGCTTAACAGAATAGGCTACCTACCATTTCTAAATATGAAAAGTAACTCTGACATGGAAAATAGGGAAGCATAAATCTGCTTCTGGAGGTTTTAAAGTGCCTACATGTCATACTGAAATTAAAAGGGTTTACTGCTCTGTCTCTGGAAGTACCCATCAGCTGCACCAGTGTTCAGCAAAATCTTCGAGAAAGAGAAAAAAGGGTTAAAGGAGAAGGAGCGGAGGCAGCGTAGCTCAGCGCAAGCTTCTCGTACTGGACTGAAGGAATGTCTCTTGGGATGGAAGGCTCTCGCTACTGCAGAGATTTCTGTGAACAGAAACTGAGCTTAATGTCTCTCCGAGTCCTACCCCCACAGACCAGTAATGAGAAGGGAATCTGTAACTTTGAGTTTTGCTGGGGAGGATAATTGTCTCTGTGCTGGCTTTTCCATGCTCCAGTGAGTTCACATGCTGCACGGTGAAACTTTCTCTCTCTTAGAAATAGGACACAGCTTCCTGTTCATCCTTGTGAGCCTTTAGCTCTCGCATCACGTCCAGCAAACTTCTGGCAGTCATATCACAAACAGTTTGTTGCTTTCTTGGGGTGGGGGCATGAAAATGTTAGTGATTTATTTAACGTGAGATGCCTGAGAATTCAGGCTGAAACGATTGCATAGCAGTCGGGCTCTTCTTTCTTTCCATCTTTTTTCATCATCATATGTTTTCTCCTCTCCTTTCAGGTGCTAGTATTTGATGTTTGTCTTTACATTCCTCTCTGGCAAGCCCACATTTGCCCCCCTCTTCACTGGCAGTATCATCTTCACCTTCTCAGAAACCATGAGCTCAGAGCTATCTAATAACACTGCCATGGTTTTCTGGATGCCATCGTATGGCTAGAAACTTTAATGGCTTTAACATATTCCCTGAGGAGATGTATATTTTACTCATTTGTTTGCACCCTCTGACTGGACAGGACACAAGGAACTGGAGCGTGCTGGAGGAGCTGGATTAGGAATGCACTTCATACGTCTAAAAATCTGCCTTCAAAAACTGCACAAATGCAGTATTCATATTCTTATAATTGTCACGCCCTTTGTCTGCCTGTGTGAATGTCTAACAAAACAGAATTCGACCTGACCTTCTATTGACTGTTCTCAATCTCTCCTCTCTTTTTATTCTGATGCAGGTAAAGGATTTTAGGAATTTCCTTGGGAACATCCTCTTTCTTCCTAACTTGGACTCTTACACTTATTTTTCACTTTTGCTGCCCTTGTCAGGTCTATCTAGGACTCCAGCTCCTAGATCCTTCCTCTCTAAGATCAGACAGCATATCAGTTTGAGTGCACTAGGAAGATGCATCTGGTACATCCATTGAAAAAAATAATTGTTCCACAAGAAGCCTGCTCAAGCCAAGAAAATGTGCTTTCAGTTTTTCCTGGTATTTTCTGATGTTAAAATCGGATGGCCAGGATTCACATTTAAGCACTGTTGCCAGAGCCTATACAAATTCCTACTTAAGCAAAAATGTTAAGATGAAGTATAGCATTTAAGCATTACAATGAAGAAATGAGAGCTTCCACATAAAAATCATATTCCAGTGGTGCTATAGAGAAACTTCTGAAAGAGAACTTCAGGACTTAGCTTTGGCGTTTTTAAGGGACTGGAAATGTAAAGCAAGTTGGGGAGGAGAATGTAAACGAAAGTTATAGCAGAATTAAAGCCACATTGTGTATGTATGAAAAAATCTGGAAAACACCTCAGGAATGCAGTAGAAAATTGGAGCAGCCATGGACAGGGAATAAGAACATTCAGCCCAACTTTGGTCTTCCCTACACCCGGTCAATGGTGAGTGACAAAAAAGCAGCTCCGTGGGGAACAGGAAGCCAATTGCACTATGTGGGTGACTTCCAAATGGGCATTTTGTAGTAGTTCTATTTTTTATCTTCAAGTTTAATTTTCTTCGTACTCTGTGTGAGAGAACTGAACAGCAGTGACTGTTTGCGCAAAAGTTGTGACTCCTAGATTCTATTGCTGGATTCATGATCAACTTAAAGAATGTACTGGGAAAGTCACTTTGCTTCTCAGTGGTTGGATTTTGACTTCCTTTGCCAAATCTGCCAAACACCTTTAAGACTGTTGATCCCTACCATGGCTCAGTATCTGATAGTAAAGCCTCTTCGTTAGGTATGGAACAGCTGGTTGTAAAAACAATGCAAGTTGAATGTGTCTCTTGTGCTTTCTCCTGTATGCAGAAAACCTGCTGGTCCTCACTGTTGCCACCAAGCAGACTGAGGGATTCCAACGCTTTAGAAGATCGGCCCAATTCTTCAACTACAAAGTCCAGGTGATGGCTAGCAGCCTCAGTGGTGGTTGGTCAAAGGGAATTTTGAAGTGTGGAATGGATAAGACTTGGCCACAAAGTGATTAAATAAAAGCTCAAGAGAGGACACACCTGCTCAGTGGGCTGAAAAATACTGTGTCTGGGGCATTTCAGCAGCAGTCTTAGTCCGTCCTGAGTGCTGGCTTGAGATGAGATCCCTAACTCCTGCTCAGGGGAGCCCCATGGCACTTTTCCATTGCAATGCCAAAACACGCAGTCCAGAGTGTGCTCCTGTCCCTGTTGCTGAGAGTGCTTTGTTGCTGTGCTACGTGTTACTCTGACTGTCCATCCCAGAGAATGGTTCAAAGGCTGGTGTGTATACCTAGTCTGTCTGTCCTGATGCTGGTTTTTTTTTTGTTTGTTTGTTTGTTTTTTTTAACTGTGATTTGCACTGGGAGTTATCAGGGCTAGTAAAGTTGTGGGTTCTGGTCCTTTCCTGTGAGTCTTGCTGGGAAAGTGACCTGTTCAGTAGACCTGTGCCTGTCGTTCTTTAGGTGCTGGGGCTGGATGAGGAATGGCAGGGTGGAGATGACAAGAAGCCAGCGGGCGGTGGGCAGAAGGTCCGGCTCTTGAAATCAGCTTTGAAGCAATATGCAGATAAGGAAGACTTGATCATCCTTTTCATAGACAGGTAACAGGCTGGAAAGTATTTGCCATGAACTGAATCATAAGGCTGTTTGGACAGGTTCTTACTAAGGAGAAATTTACTGTGAAGTAGATTGCTTTTGGAAGGTGTGTCCAGACCTCTTCTCTTTTTTTCCCCCTGAATTCTCTGCAGTTGCCTGAGAGTTGCTCAGAGCTGCATCCGTGGCAGCTGGGAAGGTCTGATCAGAATAGGCTGATTCCAACTCTTGCATAAACATGATAGCGTTGTACCTGTTTCTGCCAGGGTGGAATTTGGCTGCCTCTATCTGCAGAGAATGAGCGGACAATTTCTGTGGATCTAGGCAGGCCTTTCTTACCAGAATTATTTGTTTCATAAGGTGAAGCAGGCTGCAACACAATCCTGAGCGCCAAGAATTAGTCTGCCAGAGAAATGTGAAGAGGGAAAAGGATTGGAGTCTCAGCGTCTTGTCATATGCCCAGCAGCAGGCAGGGCTGGGATCCCTGTATCTGTCTTTAGCAGCCATGGCAGGGAGATCATCTTTTGCAGCTCTGAGTGTCCATGTGTGTTTAGAGATGTTGGGAATGATTAATCTCTGGAATGAGCAACTTTTTCACTCACCAAAATGAGTTCGAAGCATGCAAATCCTATTGCAGAAAATGCAAGTCTCATTCTGGGAGTGTCGCCTGGGAATTAGTCAGTTCTACCCAGTACTGAAGAGACAGTGGCTGGAGTGCAGCATCCAGTGACTGAGGTTCCTCCTGAAGATTTGCAGGGAGCTCAGTGGAGAGTGGCAGGATGCCAAAAGATGTAAAAAACATGAGGTTTGTTTAATCTAGAAAGGAATGGCAGGGTAATTCTTCTTCCAATAAGTAAAAAGTTGTTACAAACAGTGAGGACATAAGGGCTTCACAGTTCCCAATGGGGGAAAAGCAAGAAGAGATCAGCACGTTTTGCATCTTGGAAGATTTGTTTTTATTGGCAGTGAAAACTTTGTAAAAATAAGAATGGGTGTAAGTTGCCCCACGCCACTGTGGAATCTTCTGCAGTTGAAAGTAACATCTTCCACTCTATGAATAAGATTGCACTTTAATTAGCTGTAATTATGACAAAAAATGTAATCCTGTGAAGCAGAACTAAAAGAAAGGGATTCCTAAAGAATTAACTGTTTCTAGAAACTTTTCATGCTGACATGTTTTTCTAACTCCATTCCTTGCTGTCCCTTTCTTGTCTGTCTCTTACTCTAGCTATGATGTACTTTTTGCTTCGGGCCCCACAGAACTGCTGAAGAAGTTCAAACAAGCCAAGAGCAAGGTGGTCTTCTCAGCAGAGAACTACATCTATCCTGACAGAAAGTTAGAAGTCAAGTACCCTCAGGTGCGAGATGGAAAGCGCTTCCTGGGTTCTGGAGGTAAGACACAGAACCTGCTTTCAGCTGAGAACCTCTCTCAGCTTTGTCCTCCTATTTGAAGGCCTTTGGGAAGAGTAGCAAGGGACCAGGTTTAGAAAACATTTTTATAGGAGATGGTGCAACTGAAGCCCTGTGCATAACTGGCCGTAATGGAAAGACTAACAATGCTGCTGTCTTTTCCCTGCAGGAGAGGACATAGCTATGAATTGCCTGTCGAGGATAGGAACCTGCTCCCTATCCCTTCTCCCTTTTCAGTGAGACTTGGCATTCGGGGTGTGGGTATCTGAGCTTTTCTGCTGCTGAAGATTACAGGCTTGATCCTGGTGTCGTTCCATGTTGGGAATTGAGGTCTATACATGCCTCTGCTGAAAGCTGGTGTATCTCTGCAGCAACACAGGGCGGAGTGAGACTGTGTGAAAGAAGTGAGCATATGTGTATGCAGGAGTACTTCCCTTTTTTGGCCGTAGGGGTTGAAACACCTCCTCATACTTCTTCCCACAGGCTTCATAGGTTATGCTCCAAACCTGAAGAAGCTTGTGGAAGAGTGGAAAGGACAGGATGATGACAGTGACCAGCTCTTCTATACGAATCTCTTCTTGGATCCGGAAAAAAGAGTAGGTGTAGCTAGATTTTGGGATTAGGAGGAGTTGTCTGAGAAGCATTGCTGTTAATCCTCTGTGTAGTATCCCTGTTGACAGTAAAAGAAGTTAATCACATACATATTGACCCTTAATTACTGCTCTGGCATCCTTATGTGAAAAAGGCCAGTAGTATGCCCAGTTACTCCTTTTCCTTTTGAAAATTTCCGTTCTAACCACTATCCCCTTGCTCTGTTATTAGCAGTTTTTATCTTTAAGCTTAAAATATGAATGGGAAGATAGATGTTTAAAACAAGTCGTACTGGAAATTCATACCAGTATCTGTATGTGCTGATGTTTAAAGCTGTTGAGTGTGGCAGAATTAACCAACCTCCTCCCAGGGGATGTGAAACCCAGACGTTGTGTACCCTCCCTGCAGAGTGCACTGCTGACTTAGAGATAACCAGCCTAGCACTGAAGTCCATTGTAGGTAAGGGGGCAGATGAGGCCTGAGCAGATTTGAGGTGACGAAAGGGACAAAGGTTCACAGCCTTGTAGCCAGTGTTGTGCCACAGGAAGGGGACCGTAGGCATCACGGTGGATGTTCCCTGTGGGACATCTGGCCCTGCTGGAACAAAGAGGCTGCCACTGCCTTCAGCAAACACCTCCAGATTCTGGCTGACAAAGTCTGCGTCAGCCCATGAAGCATGTCACGTAACATCACACAGAAGCCTGGAATGCACCCTGGAAGCATCACTGCCGTTCCAGCACCGTGTGGTGCACTGGCCTAATCACCCAGCCCACAGGGTGATTCTGCTTCTGTTGTTCCTGCCCCATTCTGCACTACACAGTGCGGTCTGTCCCTGAGGCACACCACAAATGCATGGGAGCCAAGAAGCCAAACTAACAGTAACGTCAGGGGGAAGCATTAGGAATAGGAAACTGCTTTCAGACTGATTAGAGAAGGAGTCGCACTTTTTTACTAGCAGGGCTGGGAAAAAATACAGAACAGCTGCACTTCTTTCCTTCCCCAAATCTGAATACGGTCCATGATATTTTAACATGAACAGTTCCTTTAACGTTCTCATCTGCGGTTCTGGCCCTATGCCACGCAAAGGCTGAGTAATTCCACTAACTTGGCATCCAGACAGTGGAAGTTAGCACTCTGCTGTCCTTTCCAGTAATCAGTCTTAATAGATGCCTGGAGGGACACTGAACTCTGTTAAGTCAGCGCTGGATTTTAGTCTGACAAAAATCCAGTCAGAGTGTGACTTGCAGAAGGGGATAAAAACAAAGTTTGCATGAGCTGGCCTTGCACCCTTACTGGGTTCTGATTTGACACCGATACCTGGGGCAACACATGGGGTAATGCTTGCCCTGTGGATAGATGGCAAGAAACTGTCTTCACAGCAGATGTTTTTGCTATCTTGGCATTCCTGCATATTATATGTGGTTTTATATGACTGTGCCACAAGTGTACTTCATTAATATGCTGCCTATTATTATTGGCACATCCACAGCAGCTTGAAAATGTTTATTTCCATGGTTTTACCTAATATAATATGTTTAAATTGTTTTAGAAAATGGCAAATTGTCCCAGATTCAAGTGAAAATGAGGATTAGCTGGGAGTGTTTTAGGCTTCAGAGCTTGGAGAGTACGGAAATGATTATAGGAATGTGATATGTCTTCCCTCAGCATAGGGTCTCTCACATGTAAGGAACAGATGCCCACTTGTGTTCTAATTAAGGTTATTCATCTCATTCTTTTAAAGGAAAGTATCAACATCAGCCTAGACCAAAGAAGCCGGATCTTCCAAAACCTGAATGGCGCATTAGGTGAGATGGAAGAAGGAAGCTCATTTCTCCTTGGAATGCAACTGCCTGCTGACACCAGAAATAAAGTTGTGTTGTGGCTGAAGGGATTAAATTTCAGAAATTCCTGTCCCTGCAGAATAAGCCTCAGTAAAAAGCCTCTGCCAGAGTTCTGGGATTTATTTGCAATCCCACTGCGACCAGCTAGGTTCTCATTGCAATTCCCTCTTCACTTGGGGGAATGCAGGTCAGGTTTTCCATCTTACACCTCCTTGCCACTTTGATCTCCAAGCATGTCGGATTGCATTAGCCTTGGGGATTGAAACTGGGAGGGACTTCAGGGCAAGTAATAACACATAACCCTGCCTAGGGCTTGCCTGTCTTTCCGCTTCAGAACTGTGTGTGGAATGCCACAGAAGGTGAGATGCAGCCAGACACTCCCTCTGAGCGCTCACTGACCGTACCAGGCTTCTGACCTGACCTGCTGATTGATTGATTTTGCTAGTCCTGGCAAGTGATTCACTTACTCTCCTGACACTGTTGCCTAGTGTTTTCAGTTTATAGTCCTGCACCACTCCATCTTTAGTCCAGTCAGGTAAAAAATTATAACAGCAGTGTAGTTTTTTGCTCCTGTGCTCATTATAACAATGATAGACTGGAGCGTGGATCTCTACTAGTCTGTTTTCCAGAGGATTTTGTGTGGTTGTGTTGAGGAGGCATCTTGGAGGATCTCTGCCAGGAGGGTGGACTTCTGTCTGGGGTGAAACAGAGATGGCAGGTGCATAGAACGCTTAGGTGAGGAGGGCCTGAGTCCTCCCTGGCCATCAACAGCTGTTCCTCACAGCACAATTTGTCAATGCCAGTGCTGAAAGACCGTTTCAGTGTCGCTTCTCCCAGTTCCCAGTAGAAGGCGTATTTGTCAGCCCAGCAAGCTGCACTCTTTGCGCAACTTCCCAGCCATCCTCCTGTTACCTCGCAGGATCATTCTGAACATTTTTTCTCCTGTCTGGATATGGTCTGTAGCCTTTAAACTATTTGTGCACGGTTATCCACGTCCATGCTTTCATCTTTCAGCAGTTGTTCAGTAGAAATGAGGCATTGTGCTGCTAATTATTAACAAAAGCCTTCCTTTGATAACATGATGGCAATGTCATTTCCAGACGAGGTAGTTCTGAAGTTTGAAAACTCACGAGTGAGAGCAAGAAACTTGTTATATGACACTCTGCCTGTGCTGATTCATGGAAATGGGCCCACCAAGGTAAGTGTGCGTCCTGAGAGAAAGATTTGATACGTATTTGTTGCAAAGTGACCCTTTAGGCTCGAGTGTATCAGGTTACTGTCTTCCCATGTACTGACTTTCCCTGTGTACATTTATATTTGAGAAACAATAAGTGGTCCAGCTCCATAGCAGCAGGATGGGTCTGGTTCAAAGATCAGCGTATAATTGGACCCTCAGGCTGTCATGTTTTTTAGATGCTTTAGTCCAAGAAGAAGGTAAATGAAGTTCTGATGAAATGTGATCTTACACTGGGGGTGGATCCAAGGAAACTCCCCTGCCCTGTAATGCGTAACATGGCAAATTGCCTTTTGCAGCTGCAGTTGAACTACCTGGGAAACTACATCCCTCAAATATGGACATTTGAGACTGGCTGTACTGTGTGTGATGAAGGTCTGCGAAGCCTCACAGGGTTTAAGGTAAGGCCGATGTCTATTCAAAGCTCTCGAGTCAAGTCTTACAATCACGACGGGATCTTATGTGTCTGATGTGGTACCTGAGCCACCACTTCTCTTCTCACTGCATGTAGGATGAGGCATTGCCCGTGATTCTGATTGGCATTTTCATCGAGCAGCCCACCCCATTCCTCTCCCAGTTTTTCTTGCGGCTTCGTAACCTTCATTACCCAAAGCAACGAATCCAGCTCTTCATTCATAACCACGTAAGTCAAGTTGGCCTGTGATGGTCTTAGCAAATGCGGGGAAAATGTAAACCTCCTCCTGTGCTGCAGGCACCTTTGCAACCTTTGTCTAGATTTCCAGGCTCTGTAATCCTGGTACTTATCTGCAGTGGCACCTGTAAGATAGCTCCATCCAGCTGTAAAGATGTGGAAGTGGGAAGAACTGTTGCTTATCTGGTTTGGCATTTTCAAGAACAGGAGGCTGAGCAGCCTGGGCTGAGCCCATCCCATCTCTTTTTCCTTATTTTTCCTTTGGCATAGGAGCAACATCACTTCATGCAGGTGGACGCTTTTGTTAAAGAGCATGGCAAAGAATATCTCGCCATCAAAGTGATTGGACCAGATGATGAGGTGGAGAATGCTGAGGCACGTAACTTGGGCATGTAAGTGAAGAGGCTGTACATGATGGCTAGCAGAGTCAGCCTGTGTCCAAACGAAGGCAGTCCAGTTTTTGAGTATCATCACTATCAAGCGGATGCTTCTTTTCTTTCAGTCACCCTCTTCTTTCAGTTTTCCTAGCATTAACTCCCCATGCCCATTATATATTGGAAAAAAATCAGCCCCGACACCAGCTCCCTTTCTCCAATTTCAGAAACCAAGGTCTCGCTGGTCCTTCACTGTGTTAGAAGGGCAGTCCTGTACGCCCCACCCTCATCAAGCAGTCTGTATGCCCAGTCATAGATCACAAAGCACATGCACCTATATCTCTGAAGAGGAGGAGTGTAGTAGTAAAACTAAGAGCTAGTGGCAGAGTATCTTCATGTCTGTGATCAGGAGGTGTGAGTCTGAGCTCAGGTCTGGGTTTGGGCCAACCATAAAAGGGAATCTCTTCAGTTTGTGCTGGGGAGACAGTTTGCTAAATGTTGATTTTGGCTGCGTCTCAGCGTGTGCTATTGGATACTGAATCTGATGTGCTTGTACTATGCTAGCCTTCTGGGTTGTTACGTTAAACTGAACTTTTCTGAGCACCCAGAAGACGACCTTTTAGTCTACAGGGTGACGGAATTCCTGGTGTTCTGTCCCTCGTCTTGGTCTGTTCTAGGAGGATTTTGATGTGACTTTTCTTGTTCTCTGGCTGTAGGGATTTGTGCAGAAAGGATCCTGACTGTGACTATTACTTTAGCCTGGATGCCGAGATAGTTCTGAAGAACACAGAGACTCTAAGGATCCTGATTGAACAGAACAAGTGAGTTCTTTGGTGTGAGCAATCCTTACTGGTCATCTGTCACACGAGGAATACAGTGAGCTCTGTTGTCACCGAGATGTGTAAGGCGCTAGGATACCTGTGTCAGAGATGGAATGTTAGACACACACCTCTTACTTGGTCTTTTTTGACTGTAGTTGTAATCCCTGGATTTTAGGCAGTGGATGTAAATCATCCCTAGTTTTGTCTTTATGTAGCCCCTAGAACAACTTGGATTCTCAGAGACCTGCTGCAGGGTGCAGTTAGGTAGGAGATTGTGACCATATTTGCCCTTTCTTATGTGGAAATCTATTCCAACAAAGTTAACAGAAGCAGCAACTCTGTAAGTGAAAGAGAATCTAACTCTTATGGTCCTGTGGTTTGTAAATCTTTTCCTTTTCTTCTGTGGTAACATCCTGTCCTGCAATTCCTTTTTCTTTTGTGCTCACAGGCTGGTGATTGCCCCACTGGTAAGCCGTCATGAAAAGTTGTGGTCAAATTTCTGGGGAGCACTGAGCCCTGATGGTTACTATGCCCGCTCAGAAGATTATGTGGATATTGTTCAAAGGCGGAGGGTGTGAGTATGCAAAGAGAGTTTCTTACTGATATAATCCCTCAAATGTAAAGCTTGCTGCAGCACGTTACCATCAAACCAGCTAATGTCAAAGAATCAGAGAGCACAACTGTCTTTGTGCATAGAAAGGAAAAAAAAAGGCTGTACTCCCATTTGGAAGCTGCCCCTGAACAGACACCATAGCATACTTTGGGCAGATTTTCTTATGATCAGAGTAAAGGTTTAAGAGTCCTGACTCTGCTGAAATCACTTCACCTTACTCATGTCATGTGTTCCCACCTATGGATTATAGTTAGTGTGATCCTTAAAATCCTGTAAAGTGCTGTTGAATCTTTATCAGATAGCCTTCATAAAATACCAGGTGATCCTGGGATGGAAGATTCACAAAACACAGTTGTTGGTTCCTTCATAATCTGGAGGGACCCTCTTTTATTTTTGTAGGCCATTATATGTGCGATAAATGCTGGAAATCAGCTTAGACACTTTTGGCTGGTTCAGTTTTTTTAAATCACTGGAAAAAGAAATGTTGATCTCTAGGAGGAGATTCAAGCCATTAATTATGTCCCTAGCAAAATCACACAGTAGCAATTAATTGCTTTCACAGTGGACTAGCATTTGTGCAGCTTAAAAGCTCTGGGCAATAGAAGGGTTTTTTCCTGGAATGACAATTCCTATTGGTATGGTTTCTCCCTACTGTTCTGAGCTGGCTCATTTAGGCAAGCCTGGCTGATACTGCGGTGCTGCCTGCCATCCCATCAAGTCGAGCAGTTTCTGTCTCAGTGCTATTTCAAGTCTTACTCTCCTATCCCTGTGTTTCAGCGGGCTTTGGAATGTTCCCTACATCAGCAGCGTTTACATGATTAAAGCCAAGGCTCTGCGATCGGAGCTTGACCAGGGAGATCTCTTCCACAGCGGCAAGCTGGATGCTGACATGGCTTTCTGCCACAACGTTCGGAATCAGGTCAGTCGAGGAGAGAGAGGCTGGCAGGGGAGAACTGCATGCCAGAGTGGAGGTGACAAGATTAAGTAGTTTCAAGGCATTCGGCTCTGCCGGGGCACGGGACCGGATGAACTGGCATTACTCAATGCTGTGCAGGCTTGGGACAGTGTGGGATTTCTGTCTTGCTGTGAAACCACACAGGGCCACGGACCACTAAATGTGGATAACATTTTTGTTCTTGGGCATATTCAGGGCTGTTCTAAATGGGGTTGACAGGGTAGGAGGGAAGAACCTAATCTCACAGCAGCTGCTCTGCTTCCAACCCTGGCTGACAAGAGGCACAGAATTACTGGCTCTGGCTATAACCTTTCAAAGTTCCTCATATCTAGGGTGAAAATCAAACTGAAGGCCCATAAGAGAAAGAATGACTAAATGAACAGCTTGGGCAGAGCCATCATCACTGGGGAACTGTCCAGTGCTTGTATTTCATTATGGCTCACAGAAATGTGAGGCCTGGAAACAAAGCTTGATTGTTTCCCTCTGTCCTGCAGGGAGTCTTTATGTACCTGACAAATCGGCATCAGTTTGGACACATACTGTCCCTGGAGAATTATCAGACAACTCACCTCCACAATGACCTCTGGCAAATATTCAGCAATCCTGAGGTGAGATAACCTGCATGCTCAGCAGGCTTAGCAATGTGGCATGTGAAGATTTGATGACTAGCTTCACCAATACGGAAGGCCCAGGCTTTGAAATAACAGTGTCTCTCAGGTGGGATGAGGAGCGTAGTCACAGAATTTAAAGAGAGGGTGTTCATGTGATTTGTAACACCTGGATCTTCAAAGCCTGTGAAATACTGCGGCATGCGTGCCTGGCCTTTCACTGCCTCTTTAACCAGGCTCCACAGAAATGACTGGTTTGCTTCTCTTTTAACTGCAGGACTGGAGAGAAAAGTACATCCATGCAAACTACACAGCAGCTCTGAAAGGGAAATTGGTAGAAATGGTAAGACAACATCACTCTTATCCATCAGAATGGGAGATTAGCATCAGGACAATGCTTGTATGATCACTATTGTCATTCTCAGAAATAAGCAGTTCAGCATGACCTCATAGTCTTTCAAATCCAAAGGAAACATGATCTTGAAAAGTATTTTTAGAGCCAAATCGTTCTTCTGGAATTACATCTCCAACTCTCTTAAGTGGAAGTGGGGCATGTAAATCAGAAGACAAATTTCTATCATCAGTATTTTAGTTACTTTCCACTTAAATTGACTCAATCTACAGTCAGTTTAGCCTTATTCCTTTTGCCTCAAGCACCTGTCCTTGTTTCTGCTGTTCTCACCTGTCTACTTTCTGCAGCCCTGCCCAGATGTTTACTGGTTCCCCATATTCACTGACACTGCCTGTGACGAGCTGGTGGAAGAAATGGAACATTATGGCCAGTGGTCCACAGGTGACAACACGGTAAGAAAAAGCAGGAGCTTTTTGATTTCTGGGTCACACCATTATCCGTGCATATTTGGTGGCAGCAGTGCCTCCTGTAGGAAGGCATTAGCTCCCACAGTTAAACCAAGAAACTGGAGGCAATATTCTAATTTTGTTCCTGATTAACTCTGTGAGTTTTCCCCGTTCTTAAATGTGAATTAACTTTTCTGAGTCCTCTTTAGTGTCCTCTGAAGCTACAGTGTTTGGCCCTTCTGACGGTAATACTGTTTACCTTAGGTTTTAGTTATTGTTTGAAATGAGATTTCCATCCTGGAAGTTCTGATAAATAAACACCATATTTATTTGTAGTTGCCAGAAACAAGCGCTTGTCAGTCCTGAAGTCCAAGGTTCCCATCCTTATGGGTATTTTCATGATTGTATTTCAGGACAGCAGAATACAAGGAGGATATGAGAACGTCCCAACTATTGACATACACATGAACCAAATTGGCTTCGAAAGAGAATGGTATAAGTTTCTCCTGGACTATATTGCACCCATCACGGAGAAACTGTACCCAGGATACTATACCAAGGTATGTATACCTTAGCATCAAAACTCGTGGTCAGCTCAGCACCCCCTCCAGCTGCAACTTTGTGAAAAGGCTGCTGGAATCCTCTAGCAATATGCATACTCTTTCCCAGGACAGAGGAACTGACCCTGGAGTATGACATAAGTATATGCATCAGGAAATACGCAATTTCCCAATGGCATTCTCCTGCCTTATTGGTGGCTTTCTCTCTTAGCAGTGGGGTGCAATTTAAATATTAAGTACACCCTGCTCTGCAGCTCAGTAGCCATGGACTACTGTAGCCCTGTAACAGATGTGCACTTTGTTCTTCTCTCCTGCAGACTCAGTTTGAGCTAGCCTTTGTAGTTCGCTACAAACCTGATGAGCAGCCCTCTTTAATGCCCCATCATGACGCTTCCACCTTTACCATTAACATTGCTTTGAACCGAGTTGGAATAGACTATGAGGTAAGTGTTTGCCAGTGTGTCAGGAATGCCGTACAGCCTCTTGAGCAGTCCAGGCAGCTGAAAACCCTTCCCTTACCTGTATCTGGCTTCTTCACACTAAGGGTTGCAATTAATGGCCGGGCTATGGTAGAAGGAAAACTTTTGAATGCACCAGAACACAGGAGATTCCCCAAGCACCTTCTTACATATTCAGAAGGGCTGCCGGGAGAAGGCAGAGACACTTTCCCTGAGATGCTTTTACCAAGCTGATGTGTCTCTTGTTTTCTTTCCATCAGGGAGGAGGCTGCCGGTTCCTGCGCTACAACTGCTCCATTCGAGCTCCACGGAAAGGGTGGACCCTTATGCATCCAGGACGCCTGACCCACTATCATGAAGGTCTTCCAACCACCAAAGGAACCCGTTATATCGCAGTGTCCTTTCTTGACCCCTAGAGCCATGCTTCGCAGGAAGGACCTTTCCCTGGCCCTGCTCACTGCTGACTTTGAGTGGAAACAGGGAACGCTGCTGAGAGTTTCTAAGGCATTGATCAAAGTTATTTGGATATTGATTTTTAACAATATTTTAAGACTCCACTACTGGAAGATCTCCCTCTCTGATACTGCAGGTAATATCTAGGAATATTACTGTAGAATTTGGAAGGAGATTTTGTGCCTTCATTTCTGATTCTGCTCCTCATCCACTGTTTCTTGGAAATGCGATTTACTTGAACCTTCGCTGATTGGTCGGCTTTACAAAAATGCTTTCTTGGACTGGAAATCCAGCTTTTTGGAGGCAAGTCACAAGGTCTCTCTCCAAGTAGCTGGAAGCCCATTTGCATCCAACAGCATGTATGGGACTGGACATTAGACAATAATTCCTGGATACTATTCCAAATATAAACCAATCAGGGAGCTGACTCCAGGAGTCATAACAGTTAAATGTCATACCAGATGAGACTCGGTAATAAGAGCCTGAAGATCATCTGATTCCTTACCTCTTTGCAGTCCTTGGAAGCATAGCACAAAGTTCAAAGCAGCAACAGTGGCAATACAGGTGCTTCTGGTTAGCTAAAGGAAGGTCCACTAATGATACTTTACCTCCGGGATTAGACTGAAGAGATAAAAGATAGCCTCCCTACCTTCTATTACTGCAGCTAAAAGGAGCGTGCATACCCAGACAAATTCAGACCGTGTTGGTATGCGCAGGTAAAATCTAAGAAAGGGAAGGCTGAGGGCAACCTGATCAGTTAGGAGAGCTGCACTGCTGAATTGTCTCTGTTCTATCCCATGTTAAGATTGTCAAAAGCTCACATCAATCTCTGGATAACACCCAGAGGCCCCAGTGGTCTTTGGTGGCCTCGTTCCAATTCTCAGAAGTTGCTTTGATAATTTTCTTTGCATCTAATTTGAATGGGCCACCAATGAGCTGTTCTCTGGTATTTAGAGGAAATCATTATTCAGTGTTTCTATTATCTGAGATTCCAAACCAAAACACTCCACTGCAGACAGTTCTGCAGTGGGGTCAAGGCTGAGAGAAATGAGTGGTTGGAAAGTGCTGAGAGGTTGTGGTGAACTGGTAGGTGTAAAAATCTGTCTGGGCTAGACCCGTGGTTAGAGAGGGAAGGGGGAGAAACTTTTTCTGCCGTTGCCTGTGAGATACCTGCTCTGCTTATCAGACACCGTTATGCTCTGGGTCTGCCAGACTACTGTGTTTCACAAGCAGTAAATTCACACCATGATTGTCCTTAGGGGAAAAAAAAAAATTCTTCCTCGTAGTTCTCTGTGCCTCCAGCTTCTACTGTCTCACTGTCAGGTGTAGAGCCCCTTCACCTGGGACGGGGGACATTAAGGCAGGCAGAATAGCTTTAGACGTGTAAATTGTGGCAGGGAACTTGATACAATTTGAATGGGCCTGAGGAAGGCGACAGAGACCTTTTTCCACAGCTTTCCATGCGCTTTTTAGGTCTGTTTCAAGGCTCCACACTCACGCATGTCCGAGGGAGAAAAACCCAGGCAGGGACAATCCGTTTGAAAAGTAAACCAATAATAAATCTTGTTTGGTGAAATCCAGAACTGTCTGTTACCGAGTGACGGCACTCGAGCGTTGAGAAGAAGGCGAAAGGGGGCGGGAGAGGCGCCCTTCCCGCCCTTCGCCGGCCGTTGCCCGGCCCGCCGCCTCCCTGAGGCCTGAGGAGAAGGCGCCGGCGCTGGGATGGCGGGGGAGCAGAGCCCGGCCCGTCAGGGAGCTCGGCAGCCTGTGTCCCTCATCCCCCGGTCGCTCTGCCGCAGGGACGGGGGCAGGCTGGACACGGCGTCGCTGAAAGAGCTGCGGGACGGCGTCTGGCCGGGGCGAGGGAGAAGGCAGGACAACTGCAGCCGTTGACGTTCGAGAGGGACGCGAGCTGACCATGCCTGGCTTGTGAAAACGTAACGCATCCTGAAAGTAAGCGGAGGAAGGGGAGAAGTGATCGCTGGGGAAGGGAGAAGGCAAGATGAATTTTGTTTCTGATATATGGGAAATTTCCAGTTGTAGGAAGTGGAACAATTTCTTTGTGAAAGAAAGAAGGTTGGTTTTAAAATGTGTATTTATCTAGTTCTTGGTAGGATGCTTCGCTGGATAGCTGTTGGCACTTGGTGAGCCACCTTTATTTACTGGATTTTTCCCTGTAGCGCAATGTCCCTGTTGTTTACTCGTTCCAAGTCAATAGTTGCAGTGAAGAAGGATAAAAGACACATGGCTGAGGTAAATGCTTCTCCGCTTAAACATTTTGTCACTGCAAAGAAGAAAATCAATGGTATCTTTGAACAGCTGGCTGCATATATCAATGAGAGCTCCTCGTTCCTGGAAGGTAAGCTGAATTCTTGAACTACAAGTGTGCAACAGTGCTTTGGCCACATACAACTCCCCCAAGCACACACCAGAAAACCCTCATTCAGATAAATGGCGCTGCTTATTTATACACACATGTTTATTTATATGTCAGTATTTGTAAGAAGAACAGAAAATTATTGTATTGAATTTGGGTGGAGTTCAGGGTTCATATTTTAAAGCTGACGGTACACACACTAGGAAACAACTAGTTAGTGAGCTATGCTTGGGTTGCATGTTGTTTGGGAGTTTTTTAACAAACTATACAAGACCCTTTAGGTTTTTTGCCTATAATTCTTTCAGTATTCTTGCCTAGATTTGTCATTGTTAGTGGCATGTAGCATAAGCCAGTAATTGGCTTTAGCAGCTTAAGACACAGAAGATTTTTTTTTTTTTTAAGGGTGTTGGAGTGTTTGAAGTGTTTGCTGTGTTCTGTTTAAGGCAGTTCTAAGGATGAGAATGGTTATTAGATATATAAAGGAGACCAGCTGATAAATGCTAATGCAATATTGCCTCAGAGTATAGTTGCATGGGTCAAGATTACCCACGCAGTCTTTGGGACACAGATAAATACTTAGCTATGTGAGTTACATCGTCAAGAGGTGTTTCACCCAGTACTGAGACAGACGACTGGAATTCAGAGACATGATGTATTTTGGTTTTTAGAAACACACAAGAATATAGAGCTTGATCCTGTCACCACAGAAGAGCAGGTACTGGAAGTCAAAGGCTACCTGTCAAAAGTCAGTGGCATTAGTGAAGTGTTGGCAAGACGGCACATGAAAGTTGCTTTTTTTGGAAGGTGAGTCACGTGCTTACGCTGCCTACGCTCCCCACTCAGTAAAGCAACTGGCATCTTTAGGATTGTAGCCAGCAAAAAGTATTTATAGAAACACTAGTGCTCCAGCTTTTGCTTGTAATGGGCATGTCCCTGGTACTAGTCCTCTTGTAAATTGGAAACAAATATCGTAGCACATAATTCTTCTATTTGGAAGAATTCTTAAATTAAGAATATAGAAGAGTCTTTTTGTAACTTGCCTATGGCACCAAAATTGCTCATGCTTCTGGTACTGCTTTGCTTTAGAGAACTTGCTTTCTGTAATATCAAAATGAGTATACCTAAATGTCAGAAGCCTAGCTCTACCATTCTTTAATCTGACTTCAGGACAAGCAATGGAAAAAGCACTGTGATAAATGCCATGCTATGGGACAAAGTCCTTCCTTCAGGAATTGGACACACTACTAATTGTTTCCTGCGTGTAGAAGGGACAGATGGACACGAAGCTTTCCTGCTTACTGAAGGCTCCGAGGAAAAGAAGAGCGTTAAGGTACAATTTCCTTAAGCATAAGATAAAGGAGAAGAGCTCTTCAGAAGTGCCAGAAAAGGGAAAGAACAAGAAAATTAAAGCACTAGGAATAAATTTCACAGTTAAGGATTTTAATCATTAAAGGAGTAGAGATGAAGAACAGGATTTTGTTACACATAGGAAGGGAGGAATGGAGCAAGTTACAGGGCGGAACTTCTTCATTTTATGAAGAAGAAGATATGTTCTATATGTTAGTGATAGCAGGGAACCAGGACGATGACTCAGGAAGTTCTGAGCTCTTTATGACTGACAGAAGGCACAGACTTCCTGATAATTCCTCAGTAGCCTTTCTTGACAGGAAAATTTCTCATGAACGCTGACTACACAGTTGCCTTTTGACTAGGAGACTCGAGCAAGTTTTCTGTGGAAAACCTCCCAGGGGGAAAGTGATCTGAAGTTGGGTTTTATCTTAAATTGTCTGAGAACAGCCCTGAAGAGGAGATAATTGTGTTAATAGGTCTTAGCATACAGGAAATGTTGTAAATTATCCATCTTTTTAATAGACAGTAAACCAGCTGGCTCATGCCCTTCATCAAGATGAACTTCTGAATGCTGGCAGCCTAGTCAGCGTAATGTGGCCCAATTCCAAATGTCCTCTCTTAAAGGATGACCTAGTGCTGATGGACAGGTGAGAAATATCTTTCTTTCCTTTCCTGCTTGTCACAGATTAATTACAGAAATGTCTTCAAATACAAATTTAACAAACATCAAGGAAATCGACCCTGCTCTAATCTATGACAGTGACTAAAGTCCTTTGCTGTAGTGAGCAGTCAGTTTCTTTTGATTGGTACTTCCTTTTAGTCTGTACTCTGTGTCACCTCGGGACAGTGTAGTTCAGGTGTGGGAAACTAATGCCCTGAAAAGCTGAAACACATTTCTTGTTAACTTTTTAATTCTATTTTTGCTGTTTCCACAGCATAGTGATGTCTCTTCTCTTTTTATTGCTAGCCCTGGCATTGATGTAACCACAGAGCTGGACAGTTGGATTGACAAATTCTGTCTAGATGCTGACGTATTTGTCCTGGTGGCAAATTCTGAATCAACATTGATGCAAACTGTATGTTCACGTCCACTTGTTCAGTGAATTTGGCTAAAAGTTTAAAAATTCTGACACAT
Source organism: Scopus umbretta (assembly GCA_013400535.1). Lineage (NCBI taxonomy): Eukaryota > Metazoa > Chordata > Aves > Pelecaniformes > Scopidae > Scopus > Scopus umbretta. The sequence goes on from VZTL01063827.1 coordinate 21,228, forward strand.
TAATCTTAAGAGGTTTTGTTCCATCTTGCTTAGGAGAAACAGTTCTTTCACAAGGTGAACGAACGTCTGTCTCGCCCCAATATATTTATTTTAAATAACCGCTGGGATGCATCTGCCTCTGAACCAGAATACATGGAGGAGGTTTGTGACGCGTTTACATTCATTCTCTTTGCATGGATATTATAGAGTCCATTTTGACTCCGGTCCTTGCGGGTAGAATCATGAAGTGTTGTATGTGATTGTTTTACAGTTTGGATTTTTATTACTACAGTATGGAGACAAGAGGGAGTATAGACTAGTGATCAGGACATGACTTGTGAAATTTCTGAGCTGGAAATCAAGAGTTTCACAGGGGCCTTTTGAAGTTAGATCACTTAGATAACCTCTGGAAGATTCCATAAAACAGCAAAATGTTTTTCCTTGGTTTTTTGCATTGTCAGCGTAGACCAGCAGAGGGCATCTGAGTGCCTGGTCTAACCTTTAAGAGATGGAGCACAAAGTGGACTTAACCGCATGTGGGGTTTATCCTGTTTATCCCTCAGGTGCGGCGACAGCACATGGAGCGGTGTACCAGTTTCCTGGTAGATGAGCTGGGTGTGGTGGATCGAGCCCAGGCAGGGGATCGAATTTTCTTTGTGTCAGCGAAAGAAGTGCTGAATGCCAGGATTCAGAGGGCTCAAGGGATGCCAGAAGGAGGTGAGGAAAGCGAACAGAAACTTTCTGTTTTCTTACAGGGAAGAAAATAGAGAACATCTGTTCCAACGAATGGATAAAATTGGGGTGGGTCACATCATTAATAGAGCAGTCAAAACCAAAGAGGTGACTTAGCAGTACTTCTGCATTGGCTTCAAGGTAAAGCAGGAGGATTTCCTGATGTCTGACATCTGATTGCTTTCTCAAAACTTAAGTGGTTGTTTTGTATTTTTCTTCTCTCAGGTGGAGCACTGGCAGATGGATTTCAAGTAAGAATGTTTGAGTTTCAGAACTTCGAGAGAAGATTTGAGGTGAGCGTTACATGTGCTAACCTTCTGTTTAGATTTTACTCCTGAAAGGCTGGGGACTAGAGTTTATAAACATGCAGTGGGACCACATTTTGGAAATAGATTAAGCAGGAAGGAGAAATTGTGTTAGTATGCTTCTGCCTGCTGCTAATCTTGACTGCTTTTTGTATACAGGAATGTATCTCGCAGTCAGCAGTAAAAACAAAATTTGAGCAGCATACGGTGAGAGCAAAGCAGATTGCGGAAGATGTTCGTCTCATCATGGATTCCGTGCATATTGCTGCCCAGGAACAGCGGTGAGGAGAGCTGATGCTTGGGTGCTTGCATAACCGAAGCTTGTATTCTGGGAAAAATTTAAGGGAATACAAGCATTTATAATGCAAAGCAGAATACAGCACATTTGGGAGTGGGAAGGACACGTACTGGTGTTCTTGCTTCTAGTGAATTGTGAAAGTATTGGGAGAAGAACCTCTTTTTTTTTTTGTCCTGTGCCATGTGTATGTGATGTATTGTAGATACTGACACGTTTTGTTCTTGGGCAGGAGAATCTTCCTTGTTTCTGGAATTCAAATTATATTTGTAGATCAAAGATGCATTTATCTGGCTTTTTGATGGGCACTTTTTTTTTTTTACCAGAGTTTACTGTCTGGAAATGCGAGAGGAACGACAGGAACGTTTAGGTTTTATTGACAAACAGCTGGAGCTCCTTACTCAAGACTACAAGCGCAAAATAAAACAGATCACAGAAGAAGTGGAGAGGCAGGTAAGGACAAGTGGCTGCTGAAAAAGAGATTGTCTGAAACAGCTACCAGCATGTGGGAAAAATGCAAAGTGCTGACAAAGGTTTGAAGTACTAGAAATGTGGGAGTTACAGATGGAAGAGAAGAAATGCTTTCAGAAGTTGTCTTTTTTTTTTTCTTTTTTTTTTTTTTAGGTATTAAAGTGAAAAGTAGAATACTTAGGGGAAGCTTTCAGAGAGACTCGTATAAGATGCTTTAAATAAACAGTGAGACTTTGATTAATGTTGGAATTATTCTTGCTACCATATTTCAGTCTTAAATGCTTCTTGAAATACTAAAATGTTTCAGATAAGTTAGTTGCCTTATTATTTCAGTCTAGAGTAATGTCAGTCTTCTTACCGTCCATAATAACATGCTATTTTTACTATTACGAATATACAGAAAAGGCCTATTCATTTTTCACAAGTCTTGTATTGCCTCAGTCTTTTTCTCTCTGCATTGTTACACAGAGCACAGATCTACATACTTCTCAGCCATCTTCTTTGTTTGCAAGTCACCAGTATTGCATTTTGCAGTTGGCACACGATGGCCACATGGTGCTGCGCAGTTGTAGTGCCTAGTATTCAGTAGTGCTTACTAAGAAATGCATGCCTTCAGTGGTGGTTGTCTGCCTCTCCCTAGGGCAGAATATAAAGAAACTCTGTCCTTTGCTGTTTCTCTAGGTGTCAAATGCAATGGCAGAAGAAATCAGACGGCTTTCAGTGTTGGTAGATGAATACCAAGCAGACTTCCACCCATCTCAAGTAGTTCTTAAAGTTTACAAGAGTGTAAGTGATGATTGCTTCTTACAGATTGCTTAAGCAATTGAGAGAGGTGTTTTTTTGCTCTGAGTCAGTAATTATGCCAGCTCTTTGATATGCTTAAAATTCTTCCAACTAGGATATGAGCTAAGCTTTTCAAATTGTGAAAAATCTTTTGTTAGAATGTCTCTTGCATTTGGATAGCTTCTGTAAAAAATTAACATCTTTAAAAAAAAAAAATAAAAAAGGAAGAAATAGTTTTGTTTTTTTTTTTTAAATCTCAGTGATAACTTGATACACATATGATGTATCATATGGTATAGATTGAACAGAACTTTTCCTAGACTACAGAGTACATGTGAGATTTCTTGATTTGCTTTTTCTTCTCCGTCACTGAAGAATGGGAAAAAAATGAAACTACTGTTAGAACAGTGGGCAGACAGAATGCATGCCCCTATTCTGGGAGGGTATTTTTAACAGGCAAGCTCTAGCACCTGTAGCCTGCGTCTTACCTATGCGTATTTTAAGCTTAGTAACCCTTTCTTTGCTTGTCAGGAGCTGCATAAACACATTGAGGAAGGCCTGGGCCGTAACATGTCAGATCGTTGTTCCAATGCAATCACAGCCTCCCTGCAGACAATGCAGCAAGAAATGATAGGTCAGTTCAGCAGGCAATATCTCTCTTTCTTTTTCCTGTAACTGTAATGCAAAACAACTAGGGAGATGTTTTGGGTTTCTCTTTAATCTGATGGCTGATGTGCAGCTGGCATCATCTTAGTTTCCGTCTTGATTAGCAATGCTGTTGTGTAGAGGACTAGCTACTCCTGCTTTTTTTCGCTCTGCATCTGAACTTGTGCAGGGATTTGCTAATGAATACATACAATCGGCTTAATCCTTCATGACAGAGCGGAACTGTGACTTTGGAAACCTGAGAGATTCTCAGACCAAGATCCTAATGAAATGCGAATGACTAGGTGCCTGTCTGAATATAAGTGTTAATAGGAGTATGGTGCCTAAACACTTTTAGAACTGGCCTTCAGATGCTGTTTTCCAAGCTATTGCTAAGCTGTAAACTTCACCATCTACCTGTCAGGATTTGGGAGGGTCCATGGAAAGATTTTCTTTTGAGCTGATCTGAGGAACTAAGAGTCAAACTGTAACTCACGATGTTGTTTTTCAACATGCTTGGCTTTAGGAAATGTAAGGTACTAAGACAAATAGCTGTGGAGGATGGAACAACTGATAACCATCCTGATTACAGAATACAAGTCTGGTTAATTCTTGTGAACTTAACTCCCATTTTTTTAAAATGTTTTTATTTTCTGTCTGTGCAGATGGTTTAAAACCCCTTCTCCCAGTCTCTTTACGGGGCCAGATAGACATGTTAATTCCCCGACAGTGCTTCATGCTCAGCTATGATCTGAACTGTGACAAGCTTTGTGCCGACTTCCAAGAGGACATAGAATTCCACTTCTCTCTTGGATGGACGATGCTGGTGAACAGGTTTTTGGGACCAAAGAATGGTCGTCGGGCCTTGATGGGCTATAATGACCAGGTAAGATACCTCGTTGAGGGGTAGGTGTGATATTCATCATTTCAGTGGCTGCTGAAGCCTTTTTTGTGGGAAGAGCAGTGGCTTGCCTTCTCTTATTCTGTATTTTGTTTCTCTTTTGTTGTGTCACTGCTTTTCGAATTAGGTTCAACGCCCTTTAACACCAGCAAATCCCAGTCTGCCTCCTTTGCCTCAGGGCTCTATGACCCAGGAAGAGCTTATGGTGTCAATGGTGACTGGACTGGCCTCGTTAACTTCCCGAACTTCCATGGGGATCATCGTGGTTGGTGGCGTGGTGCGTTGGCAATCTGAGTAGCGTTTATATAAATAATGTTGGAGCACTGATTTGAAAAGTGCTTGCACTGCTGAGTCCTGTAGATAGTTGCTATTCAAAGATAGTGAAATACTTTCTCCCTTGATCTTCCATTTGAATATAAATATTTATATTTCAATATAAAATTCAGTATTTATAATTTATTTCAGACAAAATCAGCACTTTCTGCTTTTCTATCTCTTGAAAATAATGCATGTTTTGAATCTCAAACCTCCCCAGTCTGTGGAGGCATAAGAGATCTAACTCAGCTAGCATGGTAACTCTAGTTCCTGTTGGCAGGAAGAAGCTACGTTTCTGTAGCGCCAGTTCCATACCTTCATGCAATTCTAGTGTCACAGTGTCCAGAGGTGGATGATTTCTCAAAGGGGAGATGGTTGCTGAAAAAAAAAAAGTCTTTTACTTCAGAAACGGATTCCGTGAACCAGACAAAGTTTGTTTGCACTTGCAGATGTAATCTAAATGTGGTGGAATGGTTAACCCATACAGAACCCCAGCAGTTTAGGTTAGGTGTCTTTATTTTGTAGACTGGACATCAGTAGTAAGCTGTCTGGCCAATGAAACCACTTGCGAGTCAGGTTTATCTGTCTGGCTCATTTTCATGTGCCTAGGATACAAGTGCAATGCTCTGTGCACCCTCGTTAGGAGTTAGCAACATTCCTAGATGATGATGGTGTCATTTGGTTTTCCTTGTGCTTTCTTTAGGTCTGGAAGGCTGTGGGGTGGAGACTGATTGCTCTCTCTTTTGGTCTTTATGGGCTCCTTTACGTATACGAACGCCTCACGTGGACCACGAAAGCGAAAGAGAGAGCTTTCAAACGGCAGTTTGTAGAGTATGCTGGGGAGAAATTGCAGCTCATCGTCAGTTACACGGGTTCTAATTGCAGCCACCAAGTCCAACAGTGAGTTGCCCATATTCAGCTTATCTAAATTCTGTTGTTTGGGTTTTTTTAATGATATTCCTCGTTAAACCAAGGTAAGTCTGCATATTGAATTCCAGATTTAAAAATGTGTAATGGTACACATGTTTTGAAATAATAATACATTTTTTTGAACGACCGATGTAGTATTTGGGTGCTGTTAAGCATTACTCTTAATGTAGTTCTGTCTTTCAAATCAAGCTGCTCTGATGGTCTAACATATTCTTGTGCAAAAGTGGAAAGATAAACATCTGAGTATCATCATCACTATACATCAAAGGGATTCGTTCCTTGAATTTGCTGCTTGATCTTACTTTTCGTCGTATCCAACTATTCTTGTTTCATAGAGAGCTTGCTGGAACCTTTGCTCATTTGTGTCAGCAAGTGGATGTCACACGGGAGAATCTTGAGCAGGAAATTTCTGCCATGAATAAAAAAATAGAAGTTTTGGATTCACTGCAGAGCAAAGCAAAACTGCTCAGGTGAGATTTTATTATCCTATATACACAGACATTTGCATATGATTGGTTTTCCTGCGATTGCCCCAAGATGTTCAGATTTGAGGTGCACCTTTGAGTGCAGTCCTTCCTCCGTCATAGCGTTTGATGCGCAGACATCAGCATCTTTCTCTACCGAGTCATGTTCCCTTTCACCGTGTGCTTTCCCATGTACTGTCAACAGTCATTTAAATAATCTTTCTCACAAAACACCTTCTCCTTGTTTTTGGTTTGTTTGGAGTTATGGTTCCTTTCCGTTTATCAAACATACTGTGTGCTGCTGCTACAAACTCCTTCAGGCTATTAGAAAATTATGCAAAAAGTCTCACCCTCGCCTTTGTACACAGTTGTCTGATGTTCTTCCTCACCCTGCAAAGGCTGTCGGGAAGAATTTTTCAAACATTCCTTATTTACACAATAAGATCAATGTGAAGTTGTGACCAAGATCTCTGTTTGAACCTCAAAGGCTAGGATCTGTTAGCAGGCAAGTGTTCCTGACCTGAGGGAAGGGCAAGGAATGGCAGCAGCACTCTGGAATGGACCTTTGGCACTCCTCTCCATGCCTTGCTGTTCGCTCATTTTAGTCACGCTTCTTTCAGATTGGCTTGAGAAGAGCTGTTTTACTCACTTAATGGAGACTTTCTGTCCTTGCAGGAATAAAGCGGGTTGGCTTGACAGTGAACTCAACATGTTCACACATCAGTACCTGCAGCAAAGCAGATAGTGTGGGAAGAAGAGAAAAAACAACACCGTTCCCCTTCAGTGCTCTCTTAATCACTGCAGAGAACGTGGTGGGTGATGGAATTCCCTAAAGGGAATGAGCAAGAGCCTATTGCTTTGTTTCCGGTTGCTGTGTGAACAATAGGATTCTGCTTCCCCGTTTTGTGTCCCACCTTTAAACACTAGCTGTTTATAATTCTTTTTTTCCCTCCTTGTGAGACCAGGCTACTTCAGAAGGAATGTGTGCTTCATACATTTACAGGGGGCTTTTTAAAGCAAAATCAAGTACAGTAACAAAACAAACAGATGTTTATCGGGTTAAAAGTGATTCTGACATGACTTTATGGAGTCATTCATTTTCCTACATGAGGATAGAACTTTTGATTTCCAAGCCCCAAGTTTATGTATGTGTGACAAGCAGCTGTTTGTCTAAAACGCAGACCCCATGCACACAGACGTAATGAGGGTTTCACAATGCATTTATAGCCCGTGCAGGCCTATCTCCTAGGTTACTGTTCCGTTATTATAGAACACGACAGAGAATCACAGTGTCCCTTCATAGAAAGGTTTATTACCGTCAGTATGTTTAAACCTATGAACAAAACCCAGTTCTCTTCCAGAGCAAAAGGGACTAAGACTTTGCTTTGGTAAGCTTATTGTCTTAGGAGTTAGTTTCTTCCTCTTAAAAGCTCTTTAATAATGCAGTCTGGCCTATTTCACGTCCTGGACAAATAGTTTGCAAAGACACAACTAGCTCCTGTGAGGGAGGTAGTGCTGATTATTTGGCAGCATGTTGAGGAAGAAAAATAAGAAAGAAAAGCCAGTTGACAGAATGTAACGAACTGCCTTATGAGATGAATTGATGAATGTGGGGTTTTTTTTTTTTGGAAATGCACAGCTGTGTTTCTGGAAGCAGGCCTTTAGAATTCCATTGCCACTATCTGGCCCCAAGAACAGCATGTGGATTACAAGCTGTAAGAGATTTTGCTTCGTGTAGAGTTCCCATGCAGTAATAGGATTTGATGTAGTTTCTGTTCTGTTAAAAGTATGAGAATGAGCTGGAGAGTGCAGCTTCTCTGGGGCAGTGGGGGAGACCTATCCCTTGTATTTCATGCCAGGGCAAGAATGGATTAAGGCTACTCATTTTTTAATGATGTTCTTTATTTGCAAATAGATCAAATTAATCTTTAAATTTTGCCCTATAGCGAATTTGAATTTGGAGTAAAAGATTTGGGAATTGTAAGGACCTGAGTCTCTTCCTGTTGGAATGGGTAGAGGAGAAATACCCACTGATTTCAGTAATACTAGGATTAGGTTTCTATGTTGCGAAGTTTCTTTTCCACTTGGTGGGTCAGTATTTTCCCACGTGTGGGTATAGCCTTTTTGTTCCCCACAAAATATCTGAGGAATCCAAAATCAGGTTCTGTAGTTCTGAGGTGAGTGACAACCTAAATCTGTTCAGCATCACACTTTACACAATATGGGCTATCTTTGAGCAGGTCCCAGCCGAATTCAGAACTACTAAGACTATTTCTTTTTTTTTCTTATTGACAATAAGACTTTTCACTTGAAAATGGTATCAGCTGGCCTTAGGATTTCTTGTTCATGCTCAGGTGTGAATATATGCGCCTGTGACAAGGCCCCCGGTTCGTGTGTCACAAAAGTTCCGGAAAGAAGCTGCCTGATACTTGAGGGAGTAAAAATAGTGAAATGTCAGTAAGTATGTTAGGCTCTTCTAAGATTTGCAGTAAGACTTGAAGTATCTTGATCATGTAGGAGCTGGCAGTGAGACTCTGGTTACATCCCTGGAATGCAGGAACCAAACAAACCTTTCACTTCCAGTAGACAGGTTTGAATCCAACCCAAACCGAAAAGCCATTTTCATCAGAGGGCTTCATTGGCCTTGGTTGGTTTCCTCAGGCAACCACCAGGATGTAACCGCGGCTCGGATCAGATGTGAGAACGAGTAAGAAAGAATTTGAGTCCTTGCCTCTGGAAATGTGTCCTCTAGGCCTGTGGTGAAGTATACCAGCCAGAGTAAGTGGAATCATCCACTCTTACTCTGCTGCGGGTATTACGTGAATAAATTCTCTAGTCCCTCTAAATTCTAGTCTCCCAAACTATCACATACACCTTTATAATAGACTATGCTATTGAGTTAAAATATTGAACGCACCCCTGATAGCCAGGAAAGTGTCAGTTCCGGGTAGAGGGAGGTGATGATGTACTGCTGCTCAGCAGCTCTAGGCTACCTGAAATGCTGACCTTGCGTTTGAAGATGGGTGCTGTTAGCATCTCTTCAGCAGGCCGTTAGGGGAAATGTGATAAATGATCTGATCTTTAAGCCAGTGTCTGATCTGTAAAGGGAAAAGAGGCTGATGGGTTCTTAGAATCTGGTGTCTTGTCAGTATATGTTCAGATTTTGGTGATGTAGGCATTCTCACTGTAGTGCCGAAACCTAACCTATAGAATGGGGGAAAGAACCCCTGACTTTTTTAAGAAGCAAAACTGCTAGCAGGGGAGAGAATTTTTTAAGTATGTGTGTAACCCTTGTCCCTAGAAGCCTGGGTGATCGAGAAACAAGCTTTTAACAGAAAGGCCCGTGAGCTGGATTCCTCTTAAACAAAATACAGCTGTACTTCTTTAATTCAGAGTGTTGGAGGAATGAACACTATCAGCAAGGAGCCTGTTCTCTTCTGCGTTCCATAAAGAATGATAAACTGCTCCTTGGAACAGGCAATTCCAAAACCAATCTTCCCCAAACTCTTATTAAAGAAGGTCAGCTAAATGCACTTTATCTTACTGCTGCTACTTATTTTTCTCATTGTGTTATGCTGATGGAGCTCTTCGAAATACTCTTACCAGTGAGTTTTCTCTCTGCTGTATTGAAGGTGATAAATTTGCATGAATTATTCCTGTACCAATGCTGTAAACAATGGAAACCAAAATAAACATGAATTGGAAAAATATTTCTCCTCGTGTGTTCCGCACGTCGTGATACGAAGTCTTTAAGTGTAAGTAGAATATGTGCAGATGATACGCTACCGTGTTGTAGTAAATCGCACGTTTGACAGAAGTGACTTGTAACTGCGTTCTTCGCGTGAAGATGAGCAAGGAGCCCAATGGTACCGAATTGCCCGATGAAGTAATTCGCTACCCGATGAGAGAGAAGTTATGCTAAAAGTTTACGCTTCAGCCACGCTGCAAACGTCAGTACCGAATCGGTGATTTCTTGAGAATGTTGGCGGCGGTGCTGGTCGGCGAACGCGGCGGCAGTAGGCTGAGCGACAGGGCGCCTGGGGACGGGGGGCGCAGGGCTCCCTTTCCGCCGCTGGCGCCTGGGGCTCCGCTCGCCCGGGAGCTGCGGCCCTCCGCCGGCCCCAGGAGGCGGGGGAGGCCTGCTCCGCCGCCCCGGCCCGGGCCGCCCCGCCGGGNCCCCCACGCCGGAGGGAGGCTGCCCCGGGGCCCGGCTGCAGAGGGGGGCGGGAACCTGACGGGCCCGGCGCCCCCTTCTCGCGGGCGCGGGAGCCGCGCTGGGAAGCTCTGCGAGGTGGCCGGCAGCTCCCTTGCAGAGCTGAGCGTGCTCCGTGCCCGAGGCAGCCCTCGGGTATTTTGTTAAACTGCGAGAAGCTACGCTCCTTTTGGCAGAGACTTTGACGAGAGCAGTTTCGTGGGCTTGAGCCCCTGGGGCTGAGCGTGATGGACTAACAGCTTCTTGTAGGTTATGCTAAGAGTGGATCTCATCTGGTAAAACCCTTCCAGAAAGTCCCTTGACTAATGTTATTTTTGGAGTATTTGCTTTCCGATGAGCAATGATGAGAGGATGCTGTTAGCTTTGTCCTGTGGATACTGTGAGAACTTCTGTTTTGTTGTGATGACCTCCAATTTAGTGCCTCAAGACCAGTATTTCTGTTTTATGCCCAGTAGCGTGCCTCTCGCCTCTTTCTTGTAACAAAAAGATAAGTTGTTGTTTATGTTGCTTTTCCTTCCTCCCAGTGCTGTTGTACAGCATATGCGTTTGATTCCTCATGTCCGGCGTTTGATTCCTCATGTCCGGTTGCCAAGGTAGCAGACATGAGAAAAAAAATCAGATTAACTTTGGAGATGGGTTTAGGGATCCTTCAAAACAAAAGGTCCTGGAGAAGCCCGTAGTTTTACTGGAGAACATAATTGATCACTCTAGCCAAAAGCAATGGGGGGGGTTGGGTTTAGAGCTTTGTTTTGTTTTATTTAAAAACCACTTTCTGCTGGTGAAGAGGAGCTTGTGATGTAAACATGTTGAACAGTGTGACAACCTTCCAGTCAAACTGAGCTTTATTTATTTATCCGCTTGTTTATTTATTAACTCATTTTTCTCTCCCTCTTCTAATAAAAAGGCAGTAACCGTTAGTGATTACTGTGTTGGATTGGAATTGTCTGAGCCCTAGCCCTGAGTCATAATCAAGCATTTTGGAGTCTTTCTGCCTGGGAAACATGGATGACAGTTGTGACTGAATATTTCGTTTGGCTGTAGTAAATACATTCATATTCATTATTCATATTTTGAACTTATGAGCATCCTGGTGTTATCACAATATAAATTTTGATGTTTAAAAAGAAATTAAAGCAGAATTACATAAGGTTATCCTAACTATCAGGCTCTGAATCAAATGTCTGTTATTTGGCTTTTTGATGTGACTTTTTTCATGTTCACTGTTTCCTCTGTAAGAGTGTCTTGGCTCTATTCAGTCAGCTACCAGTCTCTGGGTGCAAAATATTTGACAGTACATCTGAGGGGAGAGAAGTATGCAGTGGTGCTAGTTCAGCGTGGAGTTTTGAGACTGGCTGATTTCTCAGGAGCAATGATTAACACTCCCAATGTTCCAACAGCTGTAAGTGGTTTTTATGAAACCCCCCTGAAAGTGTTTTCTCCTGAGTCTGCTTCTTCGCTTAATGCTTCTGTTTATGTAGTTCATTCTCCCTCTGGCTTTACAGGAAAATGTTTTCACAGGATGGAGTTAGAGCAACTGAAGAGGCTGCGTCAGGCCAACCAGGACCTTCTACAAAGGCTGAGAGTGAAGCAGGAAGAGATCAGAAAAAGACTTCCCAGCAAGCCTCTCTTTCCAACACCTCTTCATAACAGAACAGCTACTGAAACATCTGTCTCCTTGCCCAAGAGAGGGGTATGTGTTGTGTCCGTGCCGGAATGCTGGGAAGCAGATGGGCCTTGTATGGTAGGCAGCAGTTCTGCCTATGGAGTGGCGTGGTAAAGGAGATGTATGGACGTGGAGGAGCCGGTAGAAAATGGAATGTGGAGTCTGTTAGAAAATTAGCTAGACTTTTGTTTATGGTTTATCCTGTGGTCTCAAATATATTTTCCTTGCAAAGGGTTCAGAGATCAGTTCCTGCCTAAGAAATGTAGGTTTCTTAATCTAAGATAGGATTGAACTTTGTGGAACATAATCCTTTTATTTCTTCTAAGCACAATGGCTGAAAGTTTAGCAGTTCCTCAAACTGGGAAAAGCTGCATTTAGCTGGCAGTGGACGCCTTTTTATCTTCTCCAAACACTTAATGATGTCTCCTGAATAATGTAAGGATTTTGCTTTTTTCCCCCCAGGAATTTAAAGGGGTGAGCAGACTAGAATGAGAGGTTGATCTTCTCTTACTGACTGAAATGTCCTAATGACAGCTGTTTGTAATCTGAATGATGCCATGTGGTATGAGAGTCTCTGTCCTTACAGAAGGAAAATCAGGTCGATCCTGCAAAACCTACAGCTGACTCTGCAATGTTGGTGTCTGTGGAACCCGGAGCTTATGCAGCCAGAGCAGCCCTCTGTTCATCTCTTAAACACAGCAGCAGTGACAGAGGGGTACAGCAACAACAAGTGAAGGTTCAGGAAGCAATAGGTTTGGATTCCAGCTTTCCTGGGGAAGAGAAGAATGTTATGCCAGTGTCTGCCATCATTACGTGTGTCAGAGAAACTTCTGGAGTGGATAGGGACGGCCTTGCTCAGGGAGGTCTGGAGAAAGAATCCTTCCTCCTGGGACATGGAGAAAACAGAAAACAGCCCACTCCGCTAGATGGTTTCCATGAGAAAAAACAGCTTAAGGGTCATCGGGACCCATCGCTGAGCAGCACACGAAGTGAAGAGACCAGCAGGCAGCATGTGGTCAGTAGAGAGCCCATAATCCGTAAACCAATTTTGCTGACATCTCGGTCCAAGGCGTTGAAGGTAAATGGTGAAACCAATGCTTTGCTTGCTTTCATCAGTCAATAGAAGGATGGGGAAAAAGGGCCAGGAGAACATTACTTGCTGTGTTCCCACTGTGTAAATTGGAAGTTGGGGTCAGAACTGTTCCCAGCCTTGGCAGCCAGGGGCTGTTGGCAGCTTGTTCAGCCCCTGCTGTCCTTAGCCCTTGAACCAAAGACCCGAAAACTGTAGCGCTTCACTGTACGACTCCTTGTCATTTGCATGTGTAATTCACGCGCTCGGGGAGAACAGCCTGGTGCAGTGCTGCTGATACGTAGCTTGTTCCCTTAAGTGTGAAGGGCAGACTACTGACATGATCATCCTCCAAGGCCGCACAGGTGGCCTGATGTCCGGGGGTGTGTGATGCAGGGAAGTCAGCGTTTTGTTTAAAGCCCTGAAAAATATTGCCTTAGCCTGGGCAAGTCCCCTGCCTCCTCCTTCTGTTTTATGAATTCAGAAGACAAAGAGCTGATGAGCAAATTACTGGTAGAGGCACAGATAGAATCCGGCCTCAAACGAAGCCACAGCTGTCTCATTTGAACAGCTGCGAGCTGTCTCCTAGGCTGTACCTTTGAATGTCCCGCTAGACGTATAGGAAGTCTTTATGAATTGTTTTTTTCCCAGAAGGAAGCTGGTCATGTGACTTTTCAGTTCGACCCTGAAGAATATACCATCCCTGTGAGCACCTGGTCCGTGCGTCCTTTCCTGGGCTATGACTGGATTGCAGGTGAATCCTAAACCTAAAGGAAAGCTTTCAGCACTGTGTGGCAGTATGAAGAGTTAAAACGTAGTTTACAACCCCTTTAAGTTGAGGTATGGCAGAACTGCAGCCCTAAAGCCCATGAAGCAGGTCTCAGCAGGGGAGCTGCAGTTTTGTTAGAAGCCGATCCCTGTCCAGGCCAGGGGTGACCTGTGCTTCCCTGGAACGGTGAAGTGGCAGAGGTACGGGAGTCCAGACAGCAAATGGCAAAGCTGAGTGAGGTCAGAGGGGATACCAAGTAACCAAAATGAATGAATGCAATAAGGGACCCAAACCATGCAATAAATCTCTGGCTTGATATGATGGCATGCTCTTCTCATTATCCATTGTGGTGCTTCAGACCTTTGGTTGTTTTGACTGTTTTGCGTAAGGCTTGCTTTAGTTCTTTCCCAAATTTGGTAAATCCTCGAACTTTTCTCTCTCCTTGGTGTTCTCAGGGCTGCTAGATGTAAATTCTTCAGTAGCAGAAAAGTCTGATCAGTACTTTGCTGAGCTGCACGAGTTCCGACAGGCCAACAAGGCAGCGTGTGTTCATGAGCAGCACCTGGAGTAAGTGGGTATGGGGGAAGGGCTGAAGCAGCAACATATCCCTTTAGGGTAATGAGAAGCATAGTCTGATGGGAGTGGGAGATTGTAAGGGTGGCTTTGTAGGCCTTTATCCCCCAGTGAGAAATGTATGCTTGGAAAAGGTGGGACTATTCAGAGGGCCTGCCCCCCCCGTCACTTAACTCATTTCTTTGCATGTTTCTTTAGGCCCAAGGGTCTGGATTACACAGTTCCTGAACAAGAACCACATTTGATAACCAGTTCCCATAAATGTAAGATCAGATTTCTTCCTAATCCAATTTCTGTGAACAAACAACTGAACGGTCTTTGCCTGTCATTCTGAGAGAGCTCCACATCATGCAAGACAAGGAAGAATGTGGGGTTTTTTAGCTGCAGCTTCTAAACCAGGTTCAACTTCCTACTCCAAAGATAACTTGAGTCTTCTAGGGATCCTCTCTCAATCAGTGTGATCTTACTTTGTCAGGATTTCTTGTGATTGGCTAATGTTCTCTTTCTAATTTGAGGAGGTTGAAGTTTTGGGTTTGCTTTTTAGGAACTTATTTGGGGACAGGAAATGTAAAAGGTATTTCAGGAAAAGCAGCTCTTTCCATAGAATGCTTGTGTGGCACTGTGGTAGAACGCAGCTGCTTTGACTAGGTTGAGGAACCTTCTGACAAACTAGAAATACCATGATGTTTCATTACTCTGTGGCAGGTGTTTACTCTTATCGATTAAACCAGCGCCTCTTCACTGTCCCTGTGGATTCAGAATCTGTCTGCCCCGTGTGTAAGATCCCACGTACTCACCAGCCCCCAGAGGTACTGGAAGACCCAGCCTATGTCAGGTAGATAAGAATTACTGCTTTCTAATATGAAGAACTCAAGGAAACAGTGGGGAAGAAAAAGCTGATGTGTGAGGGAGAAAACAGCATCAAAATAGCTCTGTAGAAAGTTGCTGTTCTCAAGGCAGAGATACCTTTTTTGCTTGAAAACACCCTACTGATCTTTTCCATAAGCAGAAAACAGTTTTGAAGTCAGTGAGAAATGCATGTTTTATCTGAATTTGGTCCAGAACCTGCATGTACATGTTCAGTGTCTAATGCCTCAATCCAAAACTGGTTTGCTTGGTTCACTTGGGGATTAGACCCTTGGATGCTGAGTGGGGAAGGCATGCAGATTTCCTCTGCCTTGTGGAAGGTGTAGGCAATTACTTCCCTTGTGTGCTTGCAGGGTCAGCGTTCCCAGGGCTACCCTTATGCCTGCCTACAAATACAAAGCCCATCGCAGGAAGAGCTTGGAACCGGCAGACGATCTAGCGTTATCTTCAGTAAGTTGCTGTCTTCTTGCCGATACCGATGGCGCAGCCCAGGCTGGGCATTGTTATAGCATGAGAAAGAAAGAGGATCAGGGACTCATCACCCTGGCAGGGTTTCCACTAAAGTTTCTGATCTGTATCACTGAGATAGCAAGAAAAGCCATTGGTGTGTGCTTCTGAGTTCATACCTTTGTGTAACTGGCATAAAATACATGACATATCTCCACATGCTTTACACTGTGAAAAATAAAGTGCTATATGGAGCTGTATACTTCTGGGGCACGATTCCGCTGACTTATTTCAGGCATTGACCTTTCAACACGCTGAGCCGTACCTAAGAGTGCCTGTGTTTCTTTCCACAGGTGTTAGAGAGTCTAAAAGACAAGCTTCTGTGAAGTCTTCATGGGGTATAGGGGCCTGGCAAAATCAGTAGTGGCAAGGTTGGATTCAAAACTGGGTTTGTAGAGTTGGTCCTGTATTCCAGTCACTGTGCGGTGCTGCAGGCAGTTTTACTAATCAGACCTAGCCCTGACCTAGAGATTTCCAGGGAAGAGGTTTGGTTTTGAGGTTTAGGGAACTGGATGAGTCAGTTGAGATAGGTTCAGAGAGGTTGGGTGCTTGAGTTCACAAAGCGGGAGATTGTTTTAGAAATAATAACCCAGTGAAAGGCGGAAGAGGGGACAGCTATGCCGTTTTGCTTCGTTAAAGATTTCTTCCCTTTCCTGCTAGTCATATAAAACTCAAAAATTAATTAGTTACCTGCTAAAACCTCCCTGTGCAGAAGTTATTATTTAGAACTAACAGGCCACAATAGATTAAAAAGGGTAAAGCACTCTAATGTGGCATTCCCATCTCTTTTCACAGCATTGTTTGGCTGGCTGGGAAAATACCATCCCTTCCAGCAACCCCACGCTCAACAGTTTGGATCTGAGAGCTTCATTGGGAGAGAAGCCTTCTCACCATCCTTGCCTGGTAAGAACAGCCTGTTAAGAGTCCCTGGAGATGCTGTGAACTGCACAGATGGGAATTGCAATGCCATCTCTCTAAAGGGTATGATAATCATCAGTGGCTGAGCAAATGAAAATGCCTGGAAGATTATCTCATCTTTACAGTGAAACATTTTCCTTCCGCTGCTGTGTAAACTAGCGTGCACAGACAGAAAAAAGCAAATAGAGGTGGACAACAGGCAAAAGCCTGTTCAGCTCACCGATCTTCATCAAAATGAGAAAAGTCACTTTGGCATTCTTTGATTAATACCCTCTTCATTTGGATTCCAGAACTCGGTGTCCAGAGTGTCAGGAAGAACCAAAACTGACCAGCTTCTGAACCTGACCCGCTTGACACACTTTGGGTGCAGCAGTGCCTCTCAGCAGAGGGAGCAGAACAAACCTGGAGACTACAGAGAAGTTCCAAATTTAAATCCGACTGCCTCAGCTCTGTGAACCGCTGATTTGATTGACCTGGGGAGGGGAGGGGTGCAGGGTACGGAAACAACTCCATTTGCATAAAAATAAATCTTTGAACAGATTTTTCCTAGTTTGCATATGTGAGCAACCAATACATATAGCTGAGTGTACAAACTCTCATATCTGTTTTTTTCACTTTTCTTTTTTGCCTTTTGCAGCTACTGCTAAGCAGATGCATGAGCTTTTCCACCTGGGGCTGGATAAAGTGATGTGTACCGGATGACTAACTAGTACTGTTACCACTAGGACAGCTGTAGCAGCAGAGTTCATCTGCCACCTCACCTAAGTAAACCAGAAATGTAACGCTAACTCTGAATGCCAGGGTGAGGAACTGGCCCATGAATGGCCTGGTTTAGTGGACTGTGTATGAATACGTTCATTTCCAAACCTCTAAAATGTGACGCATAATTTGCTGGTGCCTTGAACTTGAATTACTCAATAATTTGGTTTTAAAAAATCCAGCTTATTTTCAGTGCAATGTCTGTAGCTACAGGGTGCATTACATCAGAGTAACTGAATGTGAAAAAGTATGTTAAAGTAAAATGAGGTTTTATTCATCAAAAAGCTAGGTAATGCCTTAAAATGTTTGCAAGTTATGCTTCCCTCTGCTTTTCCAAGGTTTTTTTTGGAGAAAAACTGAAAAACATTTTTGAGTTTTAAAATTGTACCAAAACAAAATATATTATATAGTGTGATTTCTTTGAACTTTATGGACTGATCTTACTTTCCTTGTCTAAAAATAGTAAAACTGACATTTTATTTTGCTTTGATTAAGCCTGAAACAGAAATTCCTGTCTTAAGAATCCTGTGGGTTATTGTGAAATCTTTACTAGCAATTGCATTCAGAAACTTTGGATCAAATCCATTCCTGGGAGCTAACTTGACAGAAGGTATTTGGTTTATGCCAATGATATTTTCAGCTTCTTGGCATTTGCTGTTATTTATATATCAAATGCATTATTTATAAATCAAGTATGAATAGACTTTTTTTTAAGCAAGGAAGGGAATATTGCAAGTTTGTGAAATCTTAGTGTGAGACTTAGAATGGAAAATGAAAAGCAAGACTGATCAGTTTAGCTTTGGGTTGTGCATATGTAGGGTAAAGTGAATGGAATTGGTCATATTATTTCCATTAATGAAAATACTAATTTTAAAAACGATTAATCCAGTGAATATAAAACACTAGCTGCCAAATGTTGTATTAAATAGTGCAAATTCAAGATTTTTACTACCTTGCCTTCACCCCAAAACATTAGAAGTCATAAACCTCTTCTTAATTTATCCTGAAGCAAATTACAGCAAGTCTGCTCCACTTTATAAACAGAGAAAATGAAGCACCATAAGATTAAGTAACTTATGTGAGATCTATCTAGTGAATGCAGGATGGAACCAATGTTGAACTCAAAATGTCTCTTGATAGCTAGGAATACGTTCAATCTTTTACACTTGTGAAAGTATTGAAAGTGTGATTATGACTCTTTTCCTCTACGAGAAACAGGTGACAGAAGTCAGTGACACTGCACCTGCTTACCCACGTTAACCTCAGTTTATCTCTTTGTAAGCTGGTTCTGGCCTGTTTGATCCTGCCCTCATTTGCAAGCTGAAACAGACTGAAGATGCTACCCCTTTATGGAACCTCTTGTTTTGTTTTGTTTTGTTTATTACTCCTTCAGAGTAGAAAATCCAATTTGCCTATTAACTTAGAGAATGACCTGATGGTTCTGTGTTGTTTTTAGAGTTATGTCTCTGTATCAGTGCAGAATAAGCTTATATCGTGATCCTTTTTGCATAGGGCATCTAACCAGTGTACTCAGGTTTTCCAGCAGAGCTTAAGGAGACTGTATGTTTTGAAATTTCTACTCCGAGTAGTGCCCAGGTCAGTTTGTAGTTGACAGTATACAGAAACAGATTCATCTGCTGGCCAACTTGGTTTTCTCTTTCCATTCCTAACTGAAATGATCAAAGGTTTTGCAGTTGGACCTTAGTTAATATTGTTGATACATGATCCAGAATTTAATCTAGAACCTTTTGTTTGTAGCTGCACTGTTTCTCTGGAAGAGAGACAGGAGATCTGAAAGTCAGTAAACCTGTATTTTTTTTAATTAGGACACCTGGCCATGGATGAGGATGGAGACTTCATCTACTAGTAAGAAGGTGATTCACATATAATCAAGCTTCTGATCATAATCTCACTTCAGGTTAGAATTAGCAAAAAGATGCTTGCTCTAATTTCATGTGACCTGCAGCTGAGGTTAACGTGTGTACCGCTTTCATCTGTTTTCTCACAATCACTCTGCTGAGGTCTGTAAGGCTATGTGCCAAGCAGCATGGCTGCTGACTGTATTCAAGGTGTCAGAGTTACAGATCCTAGTTAGTTTAATTTGAATAGCAGGAATGCAAGGAATAACAATAGAAAAATCATTTCTAGAAAGCGAGGTCATGCTTTATAAGAACCAGATTTTTTTTATTTTTGGTACTTGAATGAGACAAAATCTCAATCCAAAAGATGGGCAAAGGAAGGTGGTTTTTTTTTAGAGTAATGGTAAGTAACAGGCCTGCACAAGATGCCTTTGAACCGCGTGCTGTGAGGAGTAGTTTGGGTGTGGATACATTAACGAGTTAGAGTGTAGTAACGAAGGTTTTGCACAGTGGCTTTGTCCTACAGTAAGTGTTAAGCAATCCAAGATAATACACCCTTTCATGAAGGAGGGTGACTGAGATGTCACCTGGGGGTACGTTGTAAAGGAATAGATCGATTCATTGGTTGAAAAAATGTATTTCATCCAGTGTTAGAGCAGCTTCTGCACTTGGACCGTGGACTTTGCAGCAACCTGAGCTGTGATGGAGGCAGTGCTGGAATCTGCACTTCCCAGGGAGAACAGCGGCTGGGGGTAGTGTGCATGGGATGTTGGGATGGTAGATGAGGAAAACAGGAACGTTTTGAGGCCAGGGGTTTCTGGAGAGGAGGCTAGGCAGAGGTGAGATGTGGGAGTATATAGTAGGAAGCCAGAGCAGTGAGAGGTGTGTTGAGAGGAGGCAGTGAGCATGAAATACTGGGACTGTGGAGAGGAGGGCTGGATTGGGAAAATAGGAATGTAGGATGTGGGGTGGAGGGAGACCTCTGCAGATCTGGGGTTCAAATGGTGCAGTAAGGAAGGGTTCCCAATAGTATACCAGTATCTCCAGGGCTATGTCCTTAGCCACAGAATAATATCAATACTGAACTTTGTTGTGCAGGCGCAGGGCGCTGGGATAGCTTGTCTCCTGTTCCAGAGGCAGTCATGCTGCTGCATGGCCTGTGGCCAAGATTTAGGGAGATATGTGCCCCCTAACACTGAGATGCACAGTAATCCCCAGGGAGAAAGAATTCTCTACAACAGTTGGTGAGGAAGGATCTGCTTAAGCCTGGCTTCATTTGCATTGCCATTACATTAGAGACTAGGAGATGTTTGTTGTGATGGTTTTAAGATGAAATTTTTTTATCTTGATCGGATAAGGCTGGGAAGAGAGAACTCAAATGTGCCCATAGAGAGGTGGCAGTCTATTCCCAACTGTCTTCTGCAGTGGGGCATAAAATCCCTCAGGGTGAAGGCAGGGATCCTTCACTCTGATGTGTGACTGATGTGTGTGATTACAGTGGAAGAATTCACTGGGAGAATATTTGGCAAAATTGGAAGCTACTGTGTTGCTCATACTTTGATGCCACTAGAAGTTGGAATGGCCGAAGTGAAGCCCAGCATTCTTG
>VZTL01063827.1:41987-64342 GCA_013400535.1 Scopus umbretta
CTTACCCTGGTCTATTTCCCCCCCCCCCCCCATTCATAGCACTTGGAACACACTGGCTTAGTCTGTGCAGCTGTGTCAATGGCTGGCTCCAGTGTGTGTGCCCATTTGTGTTCGTTCTCTTGCCATGAGTGTTGACTGCCTGATGCTTTGATGGTAAAGCTGGTGATTTAATTTCCCTTTCTGACTGTATTGTGTGTATATAACACTGATTCATAAGCTGGGAAATCCAGCTCTGCTTAAGTAAACAAATTAGGCACAGTAAATAACACATTGGTGAATGGTTTGAATGGAGGACTGTAGTTCAGCCTTTAAAACATACCTCTGTCTGCTTCTCACTAACAGTGTTAGACAGCCATCCGTGTTTTGTCTGTTTGCTTCCTCTAGGATTTTTGTAAGCCAGTTTTGGTGATGTCTCAGGATCAGGTGTTTCTTGCTGTCAGTACATTGTAAGAATTAATAGCAAGAGTCTTGAATGAATGTAGTGCTGATTTATTCATCCTGTTTTGTTATCAGCATGTCAAGGAATGACTCTCCAGAACCCTCAGGTGAAACACCTGCATGTGGCATGAGCTTGCTTTTTGAATGATTTGCAGACTTTGATTTTTGGGGCTTCCATCTTTTTGGAACTTGCCTTCTCAAAGTCCAGAAGAATTTGTTTTCAGACTGTGTCAAATCTGAAAACACAAGAGAAATTCTGCCTCTTCTCTTCGGAGTTAATCCCAATTTCACCAGTTTCCTGGGTAATGGCAGACCACATGTGAGGACTTCATTTTCTGCTTCATTGCAGAAATGCATTCCATTGGTTTCTGCAGAGCAGAAACATGCTGCTAGGAATAGGAAAATAAGACCCTAAACTGTCAGAGTTGAGATGGTCAGCTATAGTTACAGAAAAAAGTTGTACACTATTTGAAAAAACTGTGTCCTGAAAATCCTCCCTTTTGTTTTTTCACAAAAGTTATTTAATATTTCCCAACTCTCTTTTGTTTGTGAGCACAGAAAAGCTCATCTTGCTTCCATTAATACATAAGCTTTCTAGCTCTCAGCTTTTAGATATGGAGAACCAGAATACCAAGAAAGGATATGAGTTACCCAAGAAATCTGTGACAGTAGTGGGAACTAATGACTCCCACTCTTGCGTTTTATCCAGATGGCCAGTCTTCCCCAAACATTTTTATTTTCAATTTTGGATTAAAATGTATAGAATTGGAACTCTTGGTGCCTTTTCAGTTTCCTTGTTTTACTTCCCAGGCATATATGTAGAGCACATTTCAATTGCAACTGTAACATTAGCAATTGCGTATCAGTGAACAAATGCAAAACATTTGCACAAAGGATAGTTAACAAGGAAAACTCAGGCATATCTCCTTATTATTTTGAACTTAGTAAGATTCTTCACCTTTCCTGAGTGAATAGAGAATCAGATAGAGCAAATAGAGATCCAGAGTTTTTCTGTTGAATTCACTAGACTTTGTTTGGATTTATATTTGTGTAAATGTGAGAAGAATTTCTTGTTATTAGAAGGAGGCAAAACGCTCATCATTCCAGTAATCTTCTAAAAGGGTGTGTTTAATCCCAAAGTGAAAAAAAAAAAAGAAAAAAAAAAAAGATAGTATAGGGAGCGCAGTAAGATCATAAACAGTTTCAGTAAATGAGAGAGTAGTGTTTCATCCTGAAACAGCTGGCTTATTTGGGAACTGTTTATTGATTTACAGATGAACTTCATGGGTTTAATGCTTTGCTGAAATAACTGAGCCTGGCTGCAAAAGACCTGTCTGTCAGTTCATGCATGCAAAATACCTGAAAGTAGATCTTTTGTGTAATGACAACAGCTTCTTTTACCTCACTTCAGTTCTCTCCTATGCTCGAAACTCTTGCTTCATAGTTCCTTTCACTGTAGTTTTCTTTAGCATCTTCTGCCACGGGTTTACAGATTGGAGTTCTTGAGTGCCTGAGTGCACTTTCTGGTTTGATTCTGTTCACAGTTGAACAACATCTTCCAAAACCTGTAGGTGAAAATGGATCTGATGGGTTAGACTTTAGTTTTAATGAATCTCAAATAATTAACACCTAGACTGGAGTACAAGACGACCATTAAAAATGCTAAGTCTGATGCTCAAAATTTAAGAAATGCCAGCATTAAAATTTCTTTGCATGTGCCCACTCCCTGTAACATGTTTTTTATTTAGAGTATCAAATCAGTCCAAGCTTCCCTCACCAGTTGTCTTCCTCCCTAGGGAGCTGGTCCCCTTCCTCTCCAGTCCTAGCTGTGAGTTTCTTCTAGTCTGAGCTTTTTCGTCCCTTCAGCTGATTCTGTCTTTGTCTTCTATATGAATTATATGGCACTTTCTTTCCAAAACTTCACTTTTTAAGGTCTCCTTGAAAGCAAAGGAGATAGTTTTCCTCTTCTCAGTTCCAGTTCCTGGTCATACGCTGATGAGGAGAAATTGCTCTGGAGAAAGTCTGGTTTTGCTTCTGAAACTCCATGTGGGAATTCAATGATGTGAAAATATTGCACAGCAGGCAACTTTGGGAGCTGTGAGTGGCTTGAAGAGCGAATGAATTTATTAGAGATCTGCCCACTGAAAATCAAATGCATTCACCATCAAGTTTGTGCAAGGGTTGGGTTTTTATGAGGCTTTAAGTCGGTCAGTTTTTAGCAGACTTTCGCACATTCCTGGTACAAGAGCTACCTAGTAGCAGGGGAATTCAGGTATTCAGACTGAGTCAAATGTCTGCCTTGACAGTGTTCTGCTCTAACAATTTAGAGTTTGACTGGCTTGTAAGTAGCTGAAAAACAAGATCTTGTAAGTGCCGGATGAAGCGCAACACCAGACTCGTGAAGAATAACTATGCAGTCAAAATCAAATAATGTAAATCTTGAACATACTTCTTTGACTATAACTTAACTATTTGTCTTTGTTCTGGCTGGAAAGCCTACTTGACTTGGAGAATGCACATTCCAGATTACAGTCTGATTGTAAGCCCTCTCTATCAAGTGACCTGGAAGAACAATTTCAAATGGGGCCCTGAGCAACTTTCTACATGGTGGGAATTACTATGAAATAAAAGAGGTGTGAATTTACTGCAAGCTGGCTGCTGCTTGTGAGGTCTCTGCGTAGACGTACTGTACATTTAGAAACTTGCTAGCTAAAGGCAAGTGTGTACTTAGTTTCTTGTCTTTTACCGGCCCTTTCATGTAACTGATGGCTTTATAGAAGCCTTCATATGCTTTCTGGTTAGGCAGGGAAACCATGAACTTCACAGAACTGCATCCAAAGACTTTGACATGAGGTGAGACTGAGCTATTAGTCGAAGCTGGTGCTCGTGGATTAATTTGTATCAGTGCAAAGGCTGGGGGTGGGGAGCGAGGCCCAAAGCAAATAATGCTGTTGTGGGGCGTTTAGATTTACAGTATGAATGCTCCAGCAAACGAGCAGCAGCAGAGGAGACTTGCTTTAAATTAAACCAGTGCTGGGGCGTTGTGAAGAAAGGGCATGAAGGATCTTTTAAAAGCCTTGGCCCTCACATGGTATCATGCATCCAGCCTTTATTACCCGCCGCTTTCTTTACAGCTGTAATGATCAAGTGGCTATCCTGTCTGGACTGTGGAAGATTCACCCTTGAGCCTCTCCATTTCTGGTAAGGTATGGGAGAAAGGGCATGATACAAAGTACATTCAAATGATAACATCTGTGTCAAGAGCTTTCTCTATGGAGAATGACGACATGTAAATCAACCACTCTTCCAGAAGCTGTAGTCAGAATTACTGAAAGTACAGACATGATGTGATCTTTCTTCTAAGGTTGTCTCTCTCTCAGCCAGCCTGTGGGCACAGTAATTCTGTGATATGGTTTTGGTTTCTTTCATGGAAGCCAAGTCCTTCCTGAGAGCACTAAGTTCTCTGTCAGCTCTTCTCATTTTTCAGTCTGACTCAAAAGACACTTCATTTTTGAAGCTGCTATGCACCAGAAAAAAAGACATTTTATAAGCTTTTTTTTTTGTTATATTAGTTATTTTATCACTCTATATAAGGTAATAGTATTAGTTGAGGTAACAAAAACAGTTATAAGTTTTTGTTATCCACATTGACTGTATATAAACTACATCGGTAAAAGAAATCTAATTGAAAATTAAACCATGTTATCATTATTAACATGATCAGTCCGATACCTTTTTAGCCGCTTAAATTTTTGTTTCAAAGTTCTGAATGACTTACCCCAATCAAAGAGTGAGTAAAATGACAGACATATCATCATATTTTGTTTTGCATATAAACACTGAATCCAAATCTCTGGTAGCAGAAATGCACAGCTACACTTCCAGACAATTTGACTTTTTAAGCATAACAATACGAAGACTGGCTTTGTTGCTTCTGGAAGGCCAGAGTGTAGCACTGCCATACATTGTACTATTTAAGCTTTGTGTGTGCAGATTTATAGATCTTGGTTGAAGCAAGACTTCTTGCAGTAAGACTAATATCAGCCGAGAAGATTCTTTTCTCCCAGTACATCTAGGTCCTCTGCTGTATGGACAGCTCTTCCAACAGCTATGTTGTGGCTAAGAGTCAGCAAACACAATTACTGTTGACAGCGTGTCTGAGCTTCCCACAGTCAGGAACTGGCTGTTTCACAAAAATACTTTTTGACATTATATTCTGTAATTAAAAAAAAAAAGTATCATTGCTTGGGAACAGACAAGGATGCATCTCCTTCTGTTGGTTGTTCGTTAATTGCCAAGAAATTTTCTGTGCTCAGCAAGACCACAGCTGATTGAGACAAAAGTCCCAGGTTGCAAACAAACAAGAATGAGTCTGTTCTTTTATTTTAGATTGCTCTTTTGTGTATGTATGAAACTTTATATAAAGCAAGGAAGCTGGTTTTTTTTTCTCTTATTTTTACTAGAGAATAGAAACACCCTGTGAGAATGTCCATCTACTGAAACCACAGTTACTGAAATGACTTGGGATTTCCCCTATGTATTGGGATTTTATTATGACCCCATCTCATTATAACCATTTTTTTTTCCTGCTGGGAACTCTTGTTTTAAAGCCATTGCTGCATTTTAACAAGTATACACCAAGAACTTCATACTGTCTTCCCTACTGATCACAGTGGACAAATATACCAAGGTAAATTGCTAAATCAATGTAGCTCTGCAGATCATATCATCAAGAGCACCTGCAAGGTATTTAACGTATTGCAGAGTGGTTTGATTGGTGGGACGTAACTACATGGATTGATGAATATTTAATACTCAGAATTAAGAGGTATGTGCCAGAAAATAAGTAAGTAAGTACCAGCGTGGCATAGAGGGACAGAATTTTGCCGATCTGCGGCGAACATGGCATATATGAGATTTTATTCCTTTTTATGTGTTCAGACAAGTTCCAATACTTTGTGAGCTACGGCTAGTTCACGCTCCGGTTGCTGGCTAAGTGGTGGTTCTCAGCGAGATGACATTGCACCAGCGTTGCAGTCTGCAATTGACCTCCCTCCCGTCCATCCTCTCTGGGCTACTGAAAGACTTCCGGAGAAGTTTAGTGTGTTGGCTTCACTTACAATGCCTAAAACTGGGATCCTGCACGCTCTCCCTGCGTGTTGTTACTACAGTGTCACTTTCTAAGATCCCCAGGAAGAGAGCTCTCCAGTGGCTAAAATGCATAATAAATAGATCCAGAGAGGTGTCAAGAAAGTCACTCTTGGTGACTGCTTGCTTTCCTTCCTTTAACCATGAAGTTCTTTGGGTTTTTTTAATTACAATAAGTGCTTTCATTTTTCTTTTTTAATTTGTTAAGAATTCCACCTTTCATTTGTACCCCCTATAGTATGTAGCATGTACCCCAACGAGCACACTCTTTGGTACTACTGAGACTCCTAGTGAAGTTTTAGGGTCTGGTGGTGTTTCATCTAGCTAAGTAGCAAGAGTTTAGTGATTTTTCATCAGCGTGCTGCAATGCTCTAAATAGCAACACTGACAGACAGTGAAATACAGATTTTAGACAAGGTTATTTTAATGGTATCCTTTTAAATTCAGTGGGCTTATTTATCTGACAGATATTTAGAGATGACACTTCTCTTTTTTTTTTTTCTTTTAATCACCGATACAGCTAGATATATGTCAACTGAACATACATATTAAAAACCACAGGGAACCATACTAAAAGTACAATACGAGAGTAAAATCAGCCACTTTAAAATTAGAAAATGACATGAGTACTTTTGCTTGAGTGTGTGTAATAATGCTACTTCTGCAGTATGTTATGACTACTTTTTTTATTAGGCTGGCGCTGTTAGCAGCACAGTGAATAGACAATGTTGAAGGAATGTCTTGAGCTTGTGTTAAAGAGACTTTCCCTCATGGATTAGCTGGGTCTCTGCATTCTTTTGCTTCAGGTATCAAGCGACATTTGAATAACCGCTGACTTACAGGACCTTCTCTGATCCCCTCCATCTCAACTCCAGGCAAGACACACGGATGATCAGCACAGATCACATACCTGGTGATGCACATGGTGTAAAATTCACCAAGCATTAGCTAAGCTTGGCATTAACTAAATTAGTTAAAATAGAAAATGCCGAGCAACCTTGTCTGGGCATTGCTACCTTTAACACCTAAAGCAAAAGGAGATTCAGATGTTAGACACGGATGTGTGTGATCAAATAAACATTATAAATAATAATAGCATGCTCATAGGGGCTTTCCCCTTTTTTTCTGATAGACATTGTCCTCTGATGACAGACCAGAGAGACAGGGGTGGGTTGTTTGCTTCTATTTGTTCTGCTTTTTTTTTTTTTTTTTCGTATTAACACAGAGGATTTTTTTCTAGGAAATATAGGCATCATTTAGGGAACAGTAGCGTGGGTTTGTTATAAAACAGAGTTGCTTCTTCCAGTTACTGATAGGGCTTCTTTTGGAAAGCCCCTTTCATTGTATTTGAAATCAAAACATACAAAGTCTGAAATTAATGCATTCAGTTAAAAATGCGTGCAGATTGGAACATTCCTATTAAACACCACCTCTTCACCCTTTTCATTGCTGTTGCTTTTTTTACAGACTTGTAATAGCATTGTGTGATGTAATAGCCTTTCCAAAAAGCCAGCAGCAATAACACTGGTGTGTTATCAGCATTGTTCTCATACTAAGTCCAAAACACAGCACTATGCCAGCTACTAGGAAGAAAATTAACTCCGAATTAGCTGAAACCAGGACATAAGCACTTTCCAATTCCCGTCCTTCTAAATATGTAGTGCAATCAAGAATGACTTTATAAATGAGAAGTTCTGAGAAGGAAGGCAGCTGGGAAGCCTGGTTTCACTGTGGACATGTGAGATGGATTCTTCTGAGGAATGCTGGTCTTCCACTGCAACCTTTCCCTCAGTGACAGTGTTGCCGGAATCTTTCCTCTTTATCCAAGTCACCTCCTTCCATGAAGCTCTGTAAAACTTAATGACATTGCATCCTCAGCTAAATTTGACTGAATTATCCAATGGGTTAAAAAATTATTGACACCATTGCTTAAAAAGGAACTGACATACATATATATACCAAATGCTCAGTATGCTCATTTCAGTCTTAATTTTTTCTGGAAAACAGGCCAGAAAAATCTCCCTGTTGCCAGTCCTGGGAAAGTCTTTCATGCACAATTTTTTCATGTGTGGATACTTCATTTTTGCATCAGATACGTTGACCTCAGCCGTATAACTTACAGAGGCTAAAACTTTCCAGGCTGTGTCTTATGTTGATTCCTGTTCTTTTGCTAGAAAAGCTTAGATAAGAGCTGATCAGAAAAAAAAAAAAAAAAAAGAAAGAAAAAGGAAAAAAAGAAAGAAAAAAAAAAAAAGGACAGAGCTCACCAATTGCCCTGACTACTATGTCATTTAAAACCGCACTCATAATTTGGGAGAACTGCCTAATGGCATATTATTACACAAGATTAAGACATTTTCTAGCCTGTTACTTAATTAGGAAAGCCAAGAATGTAATATTTGACCTTAAAGGCATACCTACCACAATCAGCTTTTATAGCTAAGAGAGCTTAGAAACTGAGAAGTAACCTGACAGAGCGAAGAAAGGAGCTTAGGTTTATGTGTCAGATACACAGTATGCAATGTTCTGAAAATGCCTGGGTTTTGTACGACGGTATTCTGTAGAAAGAAATGTTAAAAAGAGTTAGTTAAAAGAGTTACAGCTGTGAGTTAAAGCAGATATTGACATCATCCCCTGGTCCCTGTGGAATGCTCTCGCCTTGGGTATTCTGTTGTGATGGCAGTGAGGTAGCTGTGGGTCTTTAATAAAATAATCAATTATCTGACTTTCAGTCTTTTCTCATTTCTTTTCTTTTTGCTGCTAAGGGTGAGAAACAAAAAATCATGGGTGTGAGAATTCAAATTTTCATTGTTTTCCTGAGCACCTCAGAGAGGTTTTCAAGGCAGTCTGTCCTATTTTTGAAGTGGCTAACTTTTAATTTTGACAAAATTTTTAGGGCAGATAAGAAAACTTTACACAACACTTTAAACCAACTGAAATCTTTCCAGGCACCAGAGCCAAAAAATGTTATCCAGAGTACCAAATGAAAGTGGGTGAAATGACAAGTAGCAGTCCAAGGGATGATTGTCAGCAACAGGAATTAATTTCAAATGGGACTGGAGGAAAGAGAGGGATTCTCAAGAGGATGGGCTGTGGTATATTGGTGTTTAAATGGGAATGTGTAAAGCCTAAACCTTTGTGGAGTCACCCCGTTCGGTTGTGAGTTTTCATACACTCATCCAAACAGGAGTAAAATGACTGTACTGAAAAAATTAGTGTTTCTTACTGGGAACTCTCCTGAGGGTTGGTTGCAGCTCTTCAGAGTGTGGCAGATGGACAGGGCAGGGCTTGGACTCATGCCTGGCCAAGGTTTTGGGGTGGTGAAGTGCTCTCTGAGGGCAGCCTAGATGACTCAGGAGCCTGCATTTCTGCACAGCCAACCATGTACCTCGGGTGACAACCTTGATGCATGCAACCGACTCACAGAAACCAGCCAGCTCTGGGACTAATGATTGACGCGGTTTTGTTTTGTTCTTTTTTTACTTTTCTTTTCTGGGCAGCCCCCCCCCCGCCCCCCTTCCCTTCTAAATTGTTTTCTTAGCTTGCTTGAGTCTCAAAGCCTGTCTCCTGCTTGTCTTGAACAGCTGGAATGGCTCTGGATTGAATGAACAGACACGGAGCAAGACTGGGCTGGACCCTGGGAGGATCTCAGCCTCCAGGAGGAGCGATCTGGCTGTCTAACCTGCGATGCTGGGAGCTAGGGAGATTTAACACCACTACAGATGGCTGCCTGCAGCCTGGCGCTAGGACTGTGGCTCCTGCTGCTGCTTCAGGATATCCAGACAGCCCCGCAGGTAAGGCAGGGTGGCACCAGGATCCTGCAGCCCCTCCGGATGCAGGAGCCTTGAGAGGTCTGGGGGCACCCTGGGCTGCAGGGCTGTCCTGCCCATAGGCTGGGTGCTGGGTAGTGGGTGTCCACAGAAACGGGCTTTGCATAGCACAGGGCGATAAAGGCGTGAAGCAGAGCAGCCAGGAGAGTTTGTCCTCTCTGGGAACTTTGCAGGCAGGAGCAGGGGATACGAGTTGAGTTACGATCTGCACCTTCTTGTTGACATTGCTAGTGTTACTGCACCGCCAGGCAGATCACAGCTAGGGAACGAGGAGATTTGGTATGGGTGGGGACTGTTCCCGTGTGTTTGGGTGAGTGGCTTCTACTTTTGCCTGGAAGGCCAGGTGCTCTGTGACAGGCACGTTCCTTGCAGAGCTTGGTTCAGAGGGCTTCTGCTTACTCTGCTGCTGTGGGTCAGGGCTGGCAAATTGAAAGGTGTAAAGGCAAACGAAACAATAAAGTACCTTCCTCTTTACAACCACCCACCCCTCTGACACTGACTTCCTCATGAATGAGCTATTATTTCTGCATCAAATTGACTTAAAATAGATGTAGCCCGCTAGTCGCTCTCAGCTGATGCTGTAGATGCAAGCTAGCTCCCTGCTCAGATCGTATCATCTTTTGTGAGTTTGCTTCCTCCCTCTGCCACTTACCCTCTCCTCCCTAGTGGATCACATGGCAATGAGCCCTCAGCACCTGGCATAAATCCAGGTGATTTCCCTGGCTGACACTTACATGCACACACACACACAAAAGGTCAGTTGCAGAGGCTCCTTGCACAGGTAAAGTCAAGTAGGTAAGCAATTGTACGCTGTGCTGGATCCTGAAATTGGCCCTTTTCCCTTGCAGTGGATATATGAGTATATATCAGCCTAAGATACCTGTCTGTGCATTGTAACTGAATGATAAAGCACATCACTTGGGCTGTCAGGAGATTTTTTTACAAGAAACTGCCTCCGATTAGATCTTTGAAAATAACCAAGTCCTGCATCCTCTTGTAGACATTTGAAAAAGATCCTCCTGGCTCTTTTGGTAAGAGTGGGAGTTTGCCCTTCTGTCTTTAATTGTAAATTCCCCTCCCACATTGCAAGTTTGTTCTACTTTGCCCCAGTTATCTGTCCTGCACTGTCTCCTTCCTGAAATATAGAAGGATCGCTGTTCTTCTATAGGATTGGAGTCTGTAGTCCTTACTCACTTGAGGAATACTTGGGAGGGCATTCAGATAAGCTTGTCCAGTCTGCTGAATGCAAACTGCTTCAGCAGTTTCTCCTAAAGGAGAAAGGCAATAGAAAAAAAGGTGGTATTTTTTGCTATTTAACATGACTTTTGGTGTTTTGTTCACAAAATGAAAGGGGCAGAGAGAAAATTTGGTTTTCTGATACTCACCATCAACATTCAGATTCACTGCAAAATCATCAGTTACCTGGAATAAAGACAATATCTTGCTGGGATAAGCAACTGGCTTTTCAGTCTTTCTGTATTGCCTCTATCACAGCAACACTTGCTTTTACTGCTACTGGAGTACAAGTGATACTGTTTAGTATGAGCAAGTCACAGCTTATTGGTTGTATTTTAAACCATATTCCACCCCACTTGAGACCATAGTTTGGGGTTTGTATGTTTTAATATTCAATTAACTCTCAGTTGTTAATAATGTCTTTACTATCGAGCCGTGAAGTTTGACCGCTTGAAGTCTTAGATTATCAGCTTCTTTTGTACTGTCAGAATTTGGATAGAAGCTTGAAAGGGAGTCAACTGTTTTGCTACAGTATTAGTCAGTTCTAGAATAGCGCATGCTGGTAGAAGAATTTTTTTTTTTACTGTAATATGCTTTCTTCCTGACTTACAGCTCATTTGTAGCAAGCTGAATTCTTACTCTGCCTCACCATCATTTTTTCTCTATGAGTTCAAAAGACCATAAATAAATGAGTCAAACCTTGTCATGACTGAATTGCAGAGTAGCCCACCAAATTCAGCACCATCTTTAAAATTGCCATTATTTAAATTGGAATAACAAACTTGTTTGTAGATACAAGGAAGTGAGAAGAGCTACAAAAAGCCTATTTTCTAAAACAAATTCTCAAAAGCAAGCACTGAAAAACCCAAATGCTTTTACCAAATACGTTTGGTTTATTTAATTTGGCCTTGATACACAACGCTTTTAAAAAAGAAAAAAATAGTTGGCCTGATAGGTCAATGAAAGCACTAAGCCAAGGGGTCCCTGGCCGTCCTGTTACAGAGCAGTCCAAAGAGGAGACGAATTGTGGTCTTTTCTTTCACAAGATGTATTCCAGCTCCTGCTAAATCAAAAACTTTTTATTTGAAGTGCATGCAGGAAAAGGTTAGTGGCATTCAGTCTCTGTCTCCTTCCAGTTGAACAGTACACTGAATCCAATTTAAGAACTCCTTGTATTAGAGCAAAACCAGATGCAAAGTATTACTCTGATATGGACTTACGGCTTGTTGAAATTTGATCAAAAAGTGTGGACAGATTGACTTTGTAGTGGCAGGCTTTCTTCTACGCTGGTGCTTATTTACTACACTGGCTTACCTCCTTGTTAGTTTAAATATTTATCTGTTCCTCTACAGCTGGCATAAAGCAGCATTAACTGTGCATTGTGTCCTCATGTCCAATCCAGATCAAATCAATTCTGATATAGGATGCAGATGTGGAAATAATGTCTGTGAGGTTTCCCGTTCCAGCTGTGCCCATCAGCAGAGACCTGTCACACAAAGGGGAGAGCCTGCTCCTGGCTACACAGTGCCACCAACTTTCTTGCATTGAATCTAGTGCAAGTGACTGTGCAGCCACAGGGTGAGTTGTTTCAGTGCAGTAATCCCCTGAAAACCAATTTCGCAAATTCAGAAAGCAGAGTTTTCAGTCAGATGAACTCCTAGAACTGATTCATCCTCTGAAAACACACCTGCTCTGTCTTAAACAATCAAGGAGTTAGAGGGGAAGGAAAATGGGTACAGGCAAGAGAGGGGAAGTGGGATTGCACCCTTCAATGGCAAAGAGCCACAGCATGAACACAGCTGTACTAGACACATCTTCCCACCTTGGTAATCCATTCTTAGTACAGACCCATCCATTCAGAGTTTCCTCAGAATCAGAGGGAAGGACAAAGACCTACTGTCCACCACAGCTGGATTCCTCACACCTACCCACCCATAGTTCTGTGATCTTCCTTGAATTTTAAAGTTTTTTTATAATATGTATTAACAAATGGAACTGTAAGTACTAACAGACAATACTGTGTGTCATTGGGATAAAATTGGTATTTCTTCATTGAGACTGGTTACCTTTTGGAGAGGGGACAGGGAAATGTACAATGTCTCCCTCTCATTTTTCAGGAAACACTAGGAAATGATGCCTTAAAAAGTGAAATTGTGCTAGAATTTTGAATTTCCCTGGTTTCTGTTTGTCTTGAGATTCAGACAAGAGTGCTTAAGGAGGAGGGACAGTCAAAAGCTGAAAGAAGAAAATACTTTTAACATTAATTAAAGAGGATTTTGAGGTTACTGCTTTTCATTCTGTTCCTTGCAGAAATGAGGTAGTACACAGATGCAGAAATAATGTCTGTGAGGTTTCCCATTCCAGCTGTGGCTGTCAGCAGAGACCTGTCACACAAAGGGAGACTTACTGGATATTTTCTTGTTGAGGCAAAGCCACATGCTGGTTGCTGCTGAGGATGGATTATACCACACTCTTCAGTGTTTCTAGGCATTCCAGGAAGAAGAGGAGGGAATGGGGTGGAAGTGCAAGTTCATACACACAAATCCTTCCCTCCAAAATCAGTAGTTAGGGGCAAAAATGATGAAGCGCATCTTCTCTCACTGGCTAATTGATAATTGCTGTAAGCATACTGGAGCCAGAAGAAATGGCCAACAGTGCAAGTAGAGATTTTCTTAGCACTTTCTTTTTGGTGGGCCTCTACACACAGGCACCATGGAGTCAAGGAGGTGAACCCCACACCCCACTCCAACACTCAGAGCTGGTGCTTTTTTGTAAGAAGATGGTAGTGTTCAGGCTTTGTAATGTGAGGCTGAAACTTTTTTCTGTCTCCTTTGCTTTATCCCTCCCTTTCATTTCGAGAGCTATTTATGAGCAACTAGGACCTGCTAAGTCAAACCTTAACCTTCAGCTTCTGCCTAACAAAGAGTCTTAATTTAAATAAACTGGTTTTGCTCTGGAAAAAAGAGTTTTATTAGTGATACTCACACAATCCTGAGTCAAAGTAGTTAAATTCGTATTTTTTTCTGAGACGGTTAAATTTCCACTGTCATCCTAGAACGTATTAAAAAAGGATTCTTTGACTTAAGTTCATACTAACAAACGGGATAATGGTCCAAGGCAGAAGACTTTCACTATTTTGTAGTTAAGCCTTATGTGTCTTACTCAGTATTTTATAATGCATAGTTTTGTCCAAGCACTCACAACCAGAACTATATTAGAAATGTCTTAATGCTGAGATTTTTGTTGGCAATGGGAGAAGTAAGAGCACATATGCTTTTCCTTCCTGCTGTGTTCTTCTTGAGCCCACATATGATAAAATACCACTTTTGACATGAATTTTTCCCTTTTCTCCTTGCTGCCCTTGTGATTCCCTCTCTTCTTTCAGGTGATCCCTGTTCTGATTAAGGCTTGACAAGAGGGACATTTTCTTTAAAAGCTTCCACTGTTGGCTACCATCATCTCGGTCACAGTACTGGAAACCCAGTACATAGCAGGTTCCCTCAGCTGCAGCCAGTGGTAACGCAGCTCAAAAAAGGTCTATGCAGCTCAAAACAGTATGTATCTGTGCTGGGGAGATCAATGCTGTCACTGTTGGTGGGAATTTTTCCTCAGAATTTCCCTCATGTAAAAAGGATCGTTCTGTGCTGTCACCATATTCCTTTGTAGCCACAGTGTTAGAAGACAACTAGCTCTTCCCCTGCCTGTTTTGATTACAAACAGCATGTGATGTCCTCCTGAGCAAACTGCTTACCCAAGTTTTTGAGTGGAAAGATGCTTTTATATTTCACTGGAAAAGCTAGAGAGAATGTAAACTGTAAGTTCTGCTGTAGCAGACTGACCCGTCCTGGTAGCCGCTGTCCTCCCCTTAGCAATTGAACCACGAGTGTTGGCAGTTTGGACAAGATTTGGTAAAAGCAAGCAAATCTACAACTGAGGACCCAGTGGGGCTGGAGGGACAGTATGTCTTGTATGCCCTTACAGAGCCTATCTGGGGTCCCCTGGTGCTACCACCACAAAAATGCCCATAATTGTAGGTAGATGTTGGACCCAGTAGAGCAAGGCCTTTAAAGTAACGCATCTGAGGCTGAGCAATGGTAGAGCCAGGAACGGAACCACCAGCCTTGAATGTTAAGCTACCGGGCCTTTTCCTGACCTCAGCCTTGCAATGGCCTCACTGTCATGTTGCTGTGGGCTTATACGGAATTGAGCCTGGAGGTCCAAGCTCTGTAGCACACTGCTCAGGCAACAGGATGTCACCCAAGTCATGTTGATATTTACCAGGCGAGGATCAGAAATCCAGTTTGTGTTCCAGCTGCAGTTTGTAGTGGGCTTAACGCTATACAGAAATGTGAAGTTGCTATCAAAAATAGACATGTTGGTTCAACAGTCATGATTTCTGAGAAGTTATGCACATATGTTGCTTCTATAATTCTGTGGAAATCTAATGCTTATTTTGGCCAAGCCACTGAAATATTTTTTGCTTTTTAACATTAATGGTTCACCAGCATTAAAATATTTTGTAACACCAGAACTCAGTTGTTATTCTGTCCAGGAAGAGCAAGACAAATATGCATTAAGTATTTTGCAGTCCCTCCAAATTGGTATGATTTGACAGTTGATGTCTAGATTTCTGCTGCTAAAAAGGAGTAGCCAACAGCTGAGGAGCAAAAAAAAACCCAAGCACTTCAATCACATCACTTCAAGTCTTCTTGCACACAGAGATCCAAGATTATTGTCAAATCACGAAAATGCATAAGGTATCTTTCCAGAAGCACTGAGCTGTGAAGGGAGTGGGACTGGAAAATACGAAATCTAGAATTCCCTGTGTCTGTTGGTGAATAGATTCCAGCGATCTCTTCCTAATTAGAAACACTGAGCTCATCAAAATGAAAGATCAAAGAAGCCAATATTTATTGCAAACTTGCACCCTAATTTCCCTAATTGTAGGTGAGATGTCAGAGATGGTATTTTACATGTGGGAAGAGTAGTTGCAGGTGGTGAAACTGAGGTAATTCACATGTCCAGGTGCCAAGTGGGTAAATTAGCTCAGTTCAGGCCTATTGCTACTCAGTAATAATGCACATTTTAGTTCTCTTTTCACTTCATATCTTTGGCTGTTACCTTTTGGTTTAGTTAACTTATTACTCTGATATTCATTACACATAGACAGAAAAATGAATCATTATGCTTGTATGGCTGACTTTCCTTCACCCTTTTCCTAAAAGTAGCCTAATCAAACCTCTGCAGAAAATCAGTTGGCACCATCATTTTATGAATGACTTAAAACATTTTGAGACCTTAGCCCTTCACCAACCTTTCTGCTTAGCTTAAGAGCAGAACTTTACATCATTGCATTGCTTTTACAGGTCACACTAGGAATCAAACAGCTTTAGGATTTAGAAGGAAAAAAATGACAAGAATGGGGAGATGATGACTAATGCTGAGCATTGATATGTACATTATTTATCACTGGAAGGATCTATACTAAGTTTCATACTCATGAAACACATCTACTGAACAGATGGCAGCTCTTAAAGACATTTTGCAGGTAGCTGCAGATTAGAAGTGGTGCGGTCTTTAGAAAGTGGTTTCTCAGCCACAGAAATCGTGTCATGATTTGTTACAATGATGACTTTTTACAGCAGAGCACCTTGGTCTTGGCTTAGTAAACAGTAAAGGTGGCTACAAAGTTGTGCTCATACCTGGCTACTTGAAAGCAGCATTTGTTCTGAAGCTGTGGATGTCATGTATTGTATAGCTGGCTGTAGTATATAGCTGCCCTCTTGTGGAAAGGAAAAAAAAAAAGATTACATACTCTTGTATGTATATTTTCATAATCTGTGTAGTACATACATATAGTTCATGCAGTAATTTCTCACAGCACTAGCAGCAGGTCAAATTCACGAGCAGAATTTGCATTGCTGGAACTAAGAGTGGAGTCTAATCCTAAACTCCTGATTTAAATATTTTAGACAAGGTAACTTTTAAAAAGTTCCCTCCTGCTGAGGGAAGCAGCCCTTCCTTCACATTTTTACACAGACACTATTCCTTTATTTAAACCCCAAAAGAGACAACTAAATAAGCTGTAAAGCTCATGTGCTGCATAAATCATTCAGGAATTTTGTTCCCACCCCGATTTAAACTTTATCATCATTTGCAGCCAGAGTTAGTTGCCCAGGAGAGCCAGGAAGAGAAGATCAGGTTTTTGTGGTGACGTCCCACAGCTCTTACAGAGAAACTAATCCAGGATGACTTAGCTACAGCCAGGATGCTATTGTGTCTTCAACTGTCTTTATAAAACTAGTTAATTCGCTTTGTATCACTGAAGTGACTCCTGAACAACCCTTTGTCGAGCGGCTGGTCTCACCGTGTCGGTTCCTGTTCAGTTTAGTCTCGGAGTGGCTGGCTAACCAGGGCACTTCTCCACGCAGATGCAAGGAGATTCCGCTTCCTTTTCCTACAGCCTAGGGCTTCCTCTTCAGAAAAGAAAAATACAGGGTGCACATTTGCAAATTTGATTTGAGTCAGGCTGAGCAAACAGACAATCTGCCAGTTCCTCTCTACCGTACGCTAGCAAAAATGCTTCGTAGGGAGGCTGTGTGGCCCAGTGGTTAGTGCAGAAATGCGTCAGGCAGGATTTCTCAGTTCTATTACTGGAGCTCGATGAAATTTAATGGTTTCAATATGTTTTTATTTCTTGTCCTTTTGTTAATTTCCTCCTTGACTGAAAGTTCCTGTTTTCTGATGTAACCTGGGGCAAGTTAAATAACCTCTGTGTTTTACGGTCCTGCTGTGAAAAGAACAGCGTATTAAACAGGAGAGTACGGCTGTGAAATTAGTTAGGTAGTAAGATTTGCACTGCATACAAAGGCAGTAGGCGGTGACAGTAGGTATTATTTCAAAGGCCAATGGGAAATTCATCTGCTCAAAGTGAGATGTAGGTTTTCTGAAATATTTGACTGCTTTAGCAGTATCATGTGGGAAAATCTCTGGGGAATCTGCTGATTGAGTCTTTAAAAAAATTGCCATTTATACCTTCTAGCAAATACTGAAAATGAAATTCAGATAACAACATTTTTAGGGGATTATTAAGGGAGATGCCAAATTCAAAAAATCAGATTTTCTCATCAGAAAACTTGTAGCACTGTAATTTCCCAGAACATGTAGTTGCCCTGCTATACAAAAATGAAGTCTTATTATATGCTTCTTGATATAATTCATAGCTGAGTCCCATTTTCTAAGCTAATATTAGAACTACTGTGTGGGTTTTTTTTTAACTAAACAAGTATCAGTTATGTAGTCAAACCAAAGGCTGTTCCTGAAAACCTTTGCTCACAGTAGAAGTGGGATTAGTTATTTGAATAAGGGCTTCATTGTGTGAGTATTTGCAGTACTCTTTTCAAGGCAAAAACCTCTCGTTCTCAGTGTAGGATTTATCCCTAAATGATAAATAAAACAATTTATTGGTTTATAATAAACACATCTTTAGGTCACTAAATTCAAGCATTATGTCTGCTTGAATAAGTGAACAGAAAGACTTCTTTGCTGCAGACAAGAATTATCTTCGTGGATTACAGCCAATCTAGTTAGATTTAGATGATCCTGACTAGGACACTACCTCTTATTCCAGTCCACGCAGAGCTGGAAATCTATTATGGATGTTAGGGATTCTTTCTTTTTACTTTCTAAAAAATCCTTATCTCAAATTAACATGGGATCATTTCAGGATAGCGATTTTTAGCCTTTTTTTTTTTTTTAATTTGCTAACTGCTGCAAGATTTCTAAAGAAGATGCAGACTAATAGACAAGCTTTTCTTAGTGATCTCAGTGATCCTGCAGCTAGATTTCAAAGGGTGCTTGGTGCACTGGCTGAAAAACATTTTTGTAGGGCAATGCCACTATGCTTTTTATTGTATGGAACAAGGAGTTAGTTTTGCAGTTGAAATGCTTGATTCACAGGTTGGGCTACAGTATTCCATTCCTATGTTTAAATGACTTTCAGATAAAAGAGCCTGCTGAGTGAAGATACATACTGAATTATTGCTAAATACACTGCATATTGCAATCTTTGCTTAAGCATATGGGCAACAGTAGTTTACTTGCTTTGGGGATACTTGAACTTTCAAAAACCTGTAGGCTTTTCCTTCCCGCCTGTAACTACCATTACTTGAGACAGATACTGGGATCTGCTCTGATACAGAACTAACTGTTGTCTAATTGTGTCTTTTGTCTGTTTCAATTTCTAGACATCATTAACATCATCTCATTCCTGTGATACAGTTAAGAATTTGTTCTATGATGAAACTTCACAAAGCTGCTGTTACCAGTGTCCCTCAGGTCAGTATGTTTATAATTCAGTCAAATTAACATGGAACCTTTCTCGTAGAGCTAGTGGGAACCATGTATATCTGCAGAATTGCATTTTGTCCCTAAAGAAAAGTGAGATGTGAACTGGTTGTCCACTGCCCTGCTCCTGTTCAGTCTGTGTGCAATCTGTAGATTGCAAACAAGATAACTTGCTAGAATTTTTAATGTGGTTTTTATCAGTTGATTTGAGACCCTGAAGTAGCTAGAAGTTGGCAGGTGTAAGAATTCATTTCAGCTTGCCTCAGGGAGTGAAATAGCATAGTGAAATTAGGCTAAATAAGTTTCTGATCAGAGACAAAAAAATATAAAATGAAGGCGGGGAAAATCTGTCATTATCCTCACAGTCAAAACAGTTTAGAAAGTGTCTCACATGAGAAAGGGAACAGCCCCTTGCCAGGGGACACAGTGAACGTGGCCGGAAGCTAGCTGTGACTCAGAGGCACATGAGGTCAGAAGCAGGAAACACCTTGGTGAGACAAGAGTTCTGGAAATGTCCGAAACTCCCACTATTGGCCAAAAATCCCCTCAGTGGGTGGGGCATTTTATGGTACTTCACCACCATCAATCTCTTCTTACAGAAATGTTTTCTTTTTCTTTTCTTTTTTTTTTTTTGAAAGGAAATTTTTGACATTTATTTGTGCTCTAATAATAAAGAGGGGTTTAGCTCTTGGTTGCTAGCATTTGCATGCAGTTACATTGGGGTTCCCACTGGGACATCTCGTACTGATGGCCAAACCACTAGAATCGTTCCAAAGTTGTACAGGTAAACAAGACCAAGGGATGGAGAAACTGGTTCCGTAAAAGAAGAAAAGCAGCAGGGATCTGACTCTGAGCTGGTCCCAAGAAAAACTCTTTTTTCCTTCAAAACCATGCTTTGCAAAAGCTCCCATAATGACAGATGTCATAGTGAAGTCTTGTGAAGAGCAGAGATCTGATTTATATCTGGCTGTAATGAGCCACCAGTTTCAATCATTTCACCTCTGCTTATTCTTGAAACTCGTTTTGTTGCCACATCCTCATGTCAGTCTTGGACATCTCTTCACATCTTCACAACAGAAACTCATAAGAATCCTTTGTCATTTTAGTCTTCCACTACTCTTTCAAGCAATAACCTGTTCATATCTGCTCCTAACTCAACTGCTCTCTGCAAAGAGAGAGAAGCTTTTCTAAAATTCTGTTTAATCAAAGTGGAGCATCTCGAACTCTTGATGTAGCCTGGCTTTACTTTCCTTGGTGTTCCACCCCACACATGTACAGATTTCCACCTGAGCACACTGGCCCACATACAAGTCATCCTCTGCTTCAAAGCTAATTTCTTGTTCAATTTCAAGATAACTTCAAACCAAGCCTCAAAAGATCATTTTAACCAATTTCTACAGTTGCCACATCTCTTCTCATGTACTTAATCCTTGTGCAGGTAAAATAAGACTTCATACCTGGGATACCAGAAGAATATTTTCTTTCTGTCATCACAGAACAAAATATTTTCA
Organism: Scopus umbretta; assembly: GCA_013400535.1. Classification (NCBI taxonomy): domain Eukaryota; kingdom Metazoa; phylum Chordata; class Aves; order Pelecaniformes; family Scopidae; genus Scopus; species Scopus umbretta. Next base: position 62,497 of record VZTL01063827.1, read on the forward strand.
TCCTGTCATGGGGAGGAACAGAGACTTTCATGGGAGATAATGGTATATGCTAGAACAGCTCATGTTATGCAGGAGCTGGTATTCCACTTCTGTTTATTCTGCTTGTGTTTTTTTACCTTTTTTGTTTGGTTGGTTTTTTGTTTTTCTTTTGTTTTAGACTCTAAATCAGATATCTAGCTCCACGAGATAGCGCTGCAGTCAACACTCAAGATAATTTCCTGCCCACAGTTAACAGTGAATCCTCAGGAGTGAATGAATGCACATACTCACAAAATAAAACCACTTAAAACATTTATTTCATCTACTCACTTTCAGTATGTTTTTCTGTACAGGAGACTGCAGCTGGTATTCCTGCTGCTCAGGCTTTTATCTGGTTGTTGAGCTGTGAACACAATCAGAGGAGAACAGCACCAGAAGATGCCGTTAGGCAAGCTTCAAAGCTACTGCACCTGGGGCATGCATCCCCCAAGGGAGGGACCAATGTGTACAGGAAATCTCAAATAACTGAAGTTAAAGCTTTTGGGTCGTTGGGGGAGGAAGGGGAAAATGACACACAGGTATGTGCAGCTTGAGTGCTGAGATTCAGCAACCAGCCCCCACCTTGAAAAGAATAGTCCCAGGTAGTTTTGAGGAGGTGGGAGTGAAGTGCTCCAGGCTTGTCTGGTGGTATTTGGTGGGCCAAATATAGCACAGCTGGTTTTGTCTGCACTACTACATCATGCTTGCCAAAATGTATGGTAGGTGAGTTATTTCCCTGCCAGGTTCCTCCTCCCTGTGGTTAACTCTTTGTGACTGGGTGATGCAGGCTGGATGCTGAAACTGGGATTCGTTTCTCTTCTCCTGTTTTCCACCTGTGAAACATTCAACTCGTCCTATCTTTATGTTGCTGCTTTAGCTTTTCTTTTTGCTTCTGCAACTGCTACTGTTCCTTACCCTCTGGCAGCTATTTCCACCACCTGGCAAAGCCACAAGATCACAGCTGACCACTGCACCTCCTAATTTCTTTGGCATTGTGACCAGTGGTAGAATACTGCATCTGTTGCTTCAGGAGCTGAAACATTAGGAATGCTTCTGCCCCAGTCTTTCCCATACTCCTAGCTGGTTATTGTACCTAGCTTGCCAGATGGATGCTTTTAAAAGCTAGTCACTAGAAAATGATTGCCAGACATGAACATAGAGTCATAGAGTAACTTAAGTTAGGGAAAGACCCCCAGAGGTCATCTAATTCAGCCAGCTGCTCAACTTCATGCCTGCTGCGTATACACAGAAGGTCTGTGAGATCCAGGATAGTGTGCTTGCAAATTGTGAGCATTGAGTCCAGGTGAGCTGAAAGTGTTGAGCACAGAAAGCATATAGCATACACATCCAGCATCAGAAAGACATACATATGTAATTTGATTTGTTTAAAGGAAAACAACTGGAAAATTAAACCGTCTCACAGCTGCCAAGGCCACTGTAAAACTAGCAGGACTGCTCAGAAAGGAACCTACTGCAAACCTGCTAGGGGTGCCCTATGGCACAGCTCAAGAAGCGCCATCTTGTAACCTCCCATTCTGAACATGGGAGATGGGGTTGTCCCTGCATGAATCCATGTGCACCTAGGCGATTCTGGCAGCTTTTGAAAGGAAAAGTGATGCCTTAGCTAGCAAAATATCAGGACTCGGTTGCTGTAGTCAAGAATAAAACAGGAAAACTATTGCCTGGGCATTTAGCGATGGCAGAATGATATTGCCCTCGCTGCAGACTCGGTGGTCTTTTCTAACTGTCAGCAAATGACTTGCCATGTGCCCAGTCTGCAGTAATCCATACCGACTGTGATAACATCACACATAGTTGCTGTACCAGG
>VZTL01063829.1:0-13781 GCA_013400535.1 Scopus umbretta
GCTAAAGTTCTGCTCTTCCACAGTGAAGAATCTCACTCATCAGGCCAGAGAGAGATGAGAAGCTCCTGCTCAGGAAAGCTAAACCCCTACATTACTGTGTCTTACTTATTAAAGTGTTTACTCAGAGAACCTCAGCCTTGCTCCCTATTCCCAGGCACCTTTTGTAATTGATCCAGTGAATGATTTAAATTAGTGCTTGCCTTGAGCCTTCCTGTGATCTTATTTGGTCCTAAAAAATTACTCTTCATAAACTGATTCAATACAGAAGGCGACTAGTAGCAGTCCTTTGTTTTATTCATAATTTGAGCCATTAGGGCTTTTGCTCTGAATATAAATCCAAACCATGAGGCCCAGAACCTTTACTGTGTAATGAGCTAGACTAAGAACAAGGTGAACTGTGTAGGGGTTGGAGTACGATCTGAAACATGCTGTCTCTAGAAAAAAAAACCTACTTTTGCTTCTGCTATTTTAATACTTTAGCCTAAATATATTTTATAATTTAAAAATAAATTTCTCTTTAAGGTTATAGCCAATTGTGTGTGTGTGTGCATGTCTGTGTGTGTGCGAGGTCAGTGTATTTATTACCCTTTGATGTTGATTGAAGAACTAGAAATGAAATGTAATAATAAAATGTGAGAGACCTAAAAGTTCCCAATTTATCTGCAGCAGAACCCGAGATAAATATGTACATTTGGGAACCCAAAAGCTTTTCTGGTAAACAGAACAAATGTTTCTGAGCTGTCCAAGTACTGCTTCAAGTATGATTATTTCTACTGCATGTGTTTAAATTAACCACAGAAGAAGGTTAATTCTGGTAGTGTCCCTAAGTGATGACTTCCTTTTTTTTAACAGCAATTAGAGAGTGAGGTATTCAATTTAGTCATTTATTCATTAGTAGTGTATAATAGATAAATCAAAGACACAAATTAATGTCTTTGGTGTTATGTAAATAATGAAAAGTCTATTTCCCTTCCATAGTTATATTTTTAATGAGTAGACTAAGATAGTTTTCATTACATGAATATTACATTGTGCTGCCTGACTAAAAAAAAATTAATCTAATCTTTGTGGAAGAAGGCATTGTGTTTATTTCAATGAGATTGCAAAAGGTGATATGGAGAGCTGGTTGTGTTTCACCTCAGTAGTGTAATATGTTTTGCAGTGACAAATGTAGCACAGAAAGCAAAGCTAGGCATTGTGCCAGATTTGCAAGCACTGCACAAAAGGTTTGTTGTCCTGTTCCATCAGTTTTCACTCTAGGAAAAATTATTTTTGCCAAACACATACATAACACTGTATGTTATAGTTGACTAGGAAAAAAGGGAGATTAAAGAGCAAAGTTTAATGTGGCTTGTTTTCTTCGTTGCAGAACTGCAGCAAGTCTGTGAAGCATAGCAATCTCACTGAAATGAGTACAAAGGAGAGCGGAGAGAATATACTGGGTCCATACTGCCATTTCCCATTGAGATGTCCTAAAAGGGACACCACACAACAAGGAAAGAATAAAGCACGTGTTTTCTTTATGGAACTCTTCTCACATCTTGATCTTGTGTTTTACTGCACCTATGACAGCAGGATACAGCACAACCCATCTAAAGAGAGATCCTGAATTTTTGCCAAGTCTCACAGTTTTTAATGCTGTTTCTATCCCGGATAAGACAGGGATAGGTCCCCTGAACTCTGCGGAAGGAAATCTCCATAGTTCACAAGGTTGCAGAGGTGAACCTGGTTTTCTTCCTATTCTTGATATCTTACAAGCAGGGATGATTACTATTTTTGGGCCCTGGTGTAATACAACCATCTTTTCTTTCTGTCATTAGCCACTCAGAACATAAAATTATTTATATATAATGTTTCATTCCAGGAGCATTTCAGAATTTCTGAGGCTATAGAAAATAGGCAAATCTTTGGAAAAAGTAAGCTCTGCTATCTATTAACCTTTCTGAGTTCTTCTTTCTCTTAATTTCCACAGATACTGTCACTCATGATGTCATTCTCCATAGTACATTATGCCAATTTGTTGTGAAGTTGGACACCATTGACAGGAGTTGATTCCAGTTCATATTGGTTGGTTTAAGTTTTGTTGTAAGTGCAGCAGAAAGTATAATTTCTTGATTTCTGCCAATGGACCGCTTGCTTTCAAAAGGGCCAGCACTGTTTTGAGATAATTACGTATGTGTGTTTTTCTTTTTGATTGAGTTTCTGACCACTTTCTAGAATGCTATACTCATTGAATTCTTTCTGTTATAGTTGTGTTTCCATGAGTTGCTAGATAGTCTGTGCTGGTCATTAGATTCTCACCGTCACATGAATGAAAAGATGCTTTTATTAACATATGGCGGTCATGTGGTATTTGTGTTTTGTATCTACCACAATTCAAAAGATCCCTCATAGTATGTGACTGGCTCTGTGTGTGTGCTGAAGATTAGCCGTGAAAAACTCATGTCTGAGGTTTGATTATCAAAGGTACAGTGCGCGCAGATACCGATGCCCCTGTGTATGCATTACAGGAAGTATAACACCGTTTCTGTTATCATTGGTTTTTTTACAGAACTGATAAGGATTTAAACTGGATAATACGGATGTCATTTGATCCAGAGGGGGGTTGCTAGGCTTTGATTTTTCTTCCTTTTTTTTTTTTTTTTTTTTTTTTTTTCAACAACACAAGANNNNGTGTTGCCAAAACTAAGGAAACACCCTGTCTCCAAATATTTGAGAATATTTATATGCAGGTGACACTTCCATTCGGCCCCTCTCCCCCCTTCAACCCCAAGCTCTATGGTGAGTAACTATGGAACATCTGGTTATCTGGGAATTTTATGGATGTCTCTCCTTCTTGACTTTTTTCTTGAAATAACTGGGCAAGGTTCTGTTTTCCTGGAAAAAGTTAATGTATGTTGTCCACGTCCCATCTTTTCTTGCCAACCCAGCATGAGATATGAGATTTGTAATGCAATAGGGTACCTGTCGAGTTCAATGTGACCTCATGCATTTGTATGAAGCTCATTTATCTGAAATACTCATTTCAAGAAACTTTTTGCTTGAGACTAATAGAAATTATATTGTCCAAATCTTGTTTTACAGATGAATGTTAAGGGTATTTTTCATCCAAATTTTCATTTCAATACTATTAGCCTCCTAATCGCTCTGTTTCTTCAGTACTTCGGTATTAGCCTTTGCAAGTTGCTGGCCCCTGTTAAATGATATACATTTTTAATCAAATAAAAAGGCCAATGCATCTTTTCCATCAATTTTCTGTTTTTTCCTGTACAGAGAGAGCCAAAAGCAGAAAAAAATCTGAGGTAGTTGTGTAATTCCTGACTAAACAAACTTCTTTACATAACAGATTTCAAATTCTCAATTTATATTATTTCCTTACAGTGTAGTGAAAGCAGGAATAACATTTATTTCATTCAAATTAATGTTAGTTTAGGTTGGATTTATTAATTTCTCCTGTCTGTCACTGCACACAGACAAACAAACCAAGTAAAAGAGCAATACCAAAATGAAGAAGGGTTTAATTGTAACACGGCATCTGAAAAGTTTTCTATTCGATAGATTTTCTCTTTTAGCTTGAACACTGAATGTAATGAGGGGCAGAGGGAGAGGGAGAGGAGAGGAGAGTAGGCACCTGCTGTCTCACTCTGCAGGCAGCAACAGGTAGATGTCCAAGCCACCTTTTAACTACTGGGAATTTAAAACTGTGGCCACAACAATCTCAATACAGGCTAATTCTCCTCTCCAGGACAGACACACTCACTTTCCCACCTTAACACAGGAGGTGGGTCAGGGAAGAACCAGATGGTGGGTTGTTCCCAGACTGAATTATTTTGCTGACATTCACTTGGTTTGCTTTGGTAAAAATGTCATTCAGTGTTGGTATTTAGAAGAGTCTTCTCAGAGCCACTGATTCTTTCCCAAGGTAGAAATTCTGCTGAATTTCTAGATGCACTAGGTGAATAAGAAATAAACTAGGTAAAGTCCAAATAAATGCTCCAGGGTTATCAAAAACTATATATGATCAATGGCTCTGCACCAGCTTGCTCTTTAGGCAGTCTGTCTGCTATGATCACAGGGGTGTGAGAAAGCTGCACTTCAAAAGCTGGGTAATATTTACAAAATGGATTACTTTCCTGGTTCTCACTAAATGACCATTTATAAAACTGAAACAAACTTTGATTTACTTCTCAGTTTTTACAGAGTGCTTGCTTTGGATAAGCTTCACTACTCACTACAATTTAACAACTCAGAACACATAAGCAGGAAATACATCTGGACCCAGAAATAACTGACTACATTCCTTCTTCTCTGGTAGCAGAATATATACTTTGAGAACTATCAAAGCACTGTTACTCTGGAGTGACAGTGAAGAGAAGGACAGCTGAAGTAGATCCAGAGGACATTTGCCAAGAAAATACGCATCCTTCCTGGTTTGTAAATTTTGAGCACCTTAAGTGCTTGGTAACATGTTTTTAAGCTAGAACAGGCAACATTCCAGCTGCAAAATAAGACCTTTAAAGAGGTTTGATTAATTTGCCATTCAGACTTGACCTATATAAACATGTTTTCTCTTGTCTGTTTGATTAAAGAAAGAAGTGAACCACTTCAGCATTAGAGGCATTAATAACCAACATGCTGATCCTGGTGGGAACTTAATACTTCCTTCCATACAGACAGTGATACAATCACTTAGTAGACGGGAAATGGCATCTTTGTCTTCAAGTGTCACACTGTAACTAATGACAGCAAAAGCAAAGCTGTTTTGCCATGGCCAGCTCACTGGGTAAAAGAGACTGAGTCATTTCTGCAGACAGTCAGAAAGCAGAGGTCTCCCTCCATAAGAGCTCTCTCATTCTGAAAGATTTGTGCCACATTTTTTCACAGTAGACTGAAAAAAATTAAGTTAAAATAATTAACTGAAGACACATAAGAAGATTGTAGCCAATGCAGAGGAAACAGATAAATTATAAATGGACTAATCAGGATATAATTAACATTTGCTATACTATAACTATTAAACTCTTAAATGCTGTAATTAACAATAGTATGTATTTATAGCACTGTGGTGGCATAGCCAGATGCAATTTTACTTAAATGTGTGAGTAACATAATCACCAAAGAGGCAAGCAAAGCTAGGTCTAGTTGCACATAAAAGGCATCCAGACAACTACAGCTGCCAGACAGATAACAAGGTAAGCACAAAGGACATCCTTCCAAATTCACAAGGATGACTGGCAGGACAAAGAGAACAAGATAAACAGTATGGGAGCAAAGGAGGACTCCCTTCATCTTTTGATGAGAGGATAGTAACATAAATACATCAAGCACCAGAGAGGAGAACTGGAGAACTGAAGGAACTGAAGGAAGACAATCTCACTTCAGTTCTGACTTCTCTTGTTGACTGACTCTCAGGCCTGATCAACGGGACCTTTGCAACTAAGAACCACCAAGGACTGTATCCATCAGTACTAACTATATGGCACCTGCTCCATGGTATTATATACTCACAGCTAATTTAGAATGTGACTGTCAAAAGACAAAGAGTTTTGCATACATATTGGTGATGATTAATATTAAAACCTGGCCATTAACAAGTGTGTTACTAATGAAGAAATTGAGTAAAAAGTTTATTTTTACAGTCTAAAGCTGGCCTGATTTTCTACTCTTCTAAATAGTTACATCATGATGTTTCTCTAGCTGATATATATACACATATATGCGTAGATGTATCATATACATACATATATATAAAATACATATATACACATACATTCAGTAGCAATAAGGTATTGTGCCATTTTCCCATAATAAGATAATTTATGGATGATACAGAGCTGTTTGGTAATATTTGGTATAAACATAGCACCATTTGCAAAGAAGAACTTCCACATTCTTGCAAGCTAGGACTTGCAACATGTAATGCTTAAAGCTTAGGGTGAGATTTAAACCACAGTGATGTTACAGCTCCTAACCTGGAAAATGTAACTGAACAGTGTTAACAATTTTTTCTTAAAAAGCATCCAAAGAAGGCCTGATTACCTCCATCTATCCTTCATATCACTGTTAGAAACAGAACACTCCCCCTCTTGAGCCACCCAGGATTCAGACCAGATATCTCATGTATCTTAGGAGCATTCCCTAATTTACTTTCATGTTTATTCAGGAACTACTTAATGCAAATTGCAAAAGCAAGTTGCTTCATTAGTAGATTACAGAGGCAGGCTGTCATGACCATTATTCTGCCTGGTGCTATGAATCTTGAAAAGTCTTTCATGCCCTTTCCCAAGTAGTAACACAGCTGCTATTGTGAAGCAGCTTGACCATTCAGAGCTCTCCAGAACCACAGGAAATTCTCTCAGAAAGTGTGAGCTCAAACCAATTCCAACTCAGGTGAGCATAAGCCCTTAGGCAAGTGCTATATCCATGACAGCATTTTCTTCTAGCATTTTTAAAAGGAGTTGCAATGACATTTAGTGGGAAATCTGCATGTGAGCTTGTTGCAAATCTGCTCTGGTTCTACTCATGGTACAGGGCCTCGCCGGACTTCCATCTGCTTTCCCATGTGGTTGAGACAGGAGAGGAGATGGCAAACAATCCTAAGTGGGCAGTGTCCAGAACGAGAAAAAAAAAAAATACAGCTAAATTTCAAGGTGATCAGAAGCCCACCTGGAGTGTGGTTGTTTTGGATATCATGTCTAAACCTTGGATTATACATGGGTTTCTTAACTTTCCCTAAGAAGAAAGTGTTCAAGGCCAAGCTGAATGAGGCTTTGAGCAACCCAATCTAGTGGAAGGTGTACCCACCCATGGCAGAGGGTTGGAGCTAGATGACCATTAAGGTCCTTTTCAACCCAAACCATTCTATGATTCTGTGCTTCCACATTTTTTTTAAATTGCTTTTGTCATAGAGAAAGAGGGATGTGTGCCTATGCCACAGAGTAGGCTAGGATTTACACATAGTTTTATCAATCCTTGAACTTGCAGACAGTTACATATAAGCTTAAGTTTTATTTACCTGAGTAAAACTTGAAAGTAAGACCTGAAAAGAATCAGGTTGAAGTGAATGAGATTATTTACAGAGGTAAATTATTTTTTAAGTTTCTTTTTAAGAGCATGCAGCCTAGAAAAGCAGCATGATATGAAAACAACTCATTAGTCAATGAGCAATCATAAAACTGAACCTCTGCCTTATACAGCTCTTAAATGAAACTGCATTGCCTAACTACTGTATTCTAAAATATACATGGATATATTTCAGTATAAATATTTAAACCATTTGATGGATATCTCCATCTGGTTGAGGCATGTTATTTTTTCTGTTTCTATTCTGGCACCAATGATTGCCACTGAAATGTTTTTAGCTGTGTTGCATTTAGACCTAAAAAATATATCACTTCATTTAGATTCAGGGCATGAGGTACGTTAGAAAAATTTGAGAGGTCAAAGCAGTTCTTAGAATTGCTGTCTACAGTACAGAGAATTTCAAACTGGGATCCAGGTTTCCACAATGATGGCATAACACCCTGATTTATAATATGCTTGAAACAAGTGTAATACTGCCATCACAGTTGCAGGCTTGGACATTTAGAAACAGAGTTCCACCTATGATAGTTGTATTCTGGTGTCAAACCTTCAGAAGTTAGGGACTTATAAATCATATTTTGAGTTTCATTTCAGTTGTACATACACCTTTGTATCTTGACTCTTCACTTTCAATTACAAATAAAACTTCCAAACTCATATTCTATATAAGTTAAAAGATATAGTAAAACCTCTCACAAAAAACACAGCCTGTGAAATCACCAAAATAAAGGATTAAAGACCTGATATATTAAAATGTTTAGCATCCTTAGCACTCATTATTTTACTGAGATGACTAAGAGCACTTATTGATTCATGGTATTGGACTAAAGATTTCAGACAATCATTGTATCATTTTTAGATTATCATAAGATTATACCCCTAAATTTGAAGTCATCAGCTCCTTGGAAAAACTTGATCCTGGCCTTACAAACATCTTAACTAATGTTTCTTTCCTTAGACTCACCGTCAGTCTGGATTTCATTTGTATCTTTAAGGTTTGGTTTAGGCATATAGGTAAGGACAGCAGACTGGGATCCATCATTATAAACAGCAATACTCAATGAAAGCATCAAAAATACTTTAAAGAGAGAACATATTAGATGTGGCATTTACGTTGAAGCACACTCCTGCCTGATGTGCTGAAGCAGGAGTTGTCTGGATAACTCTTAGCAGATTAAAAATTGGAAAGCAGATTATCAGTGCTCTGATCACAATCTCTATTGGCGAACTGCAAAGAATAATAAAGCACAATAAATAAGTCTTTATCATTACTAATACGCACAAGCTTGGTTCAGAGCTGGCAGTGCAGGGTCTCAAGGCTTGTCTGCCTGCCATGGCAGGATCTGGATTTAGCCATGGCAGCAGTTGCCTTTGTGGCCATGTGCCTGTTGCTTCCCTGAACTCTGGGGGTGCCTGGGGCAGAGGACTGGGGAAAGAGTAGCCACTGCAGGATACATGTAGTCACTGGGGGACAAACTGTCCCTCTGGAGCAACTGTGCTGGGGGAAGTGTAGCATGTGGCTAACTAAGTTTGCCAAGGAGGCAGTGAGAAGGAGGAACACTGTGACAAGACAATATATAAACATAGCTCCTAGTTGACTTTGACGCTGAGGAAGAAGGGATCCCACCTATAAACATTGTATGTCCCATGGTAAAGAATTTGGGATGATTACTGCTTACTGTGTCACCCATGATCTCTCTCTTTGAGGAAGGTGATCACTACTGATGTTAGTACCCACTAGGACATTGCCAGGGTAAGCACAATATCCTAGAAAAGTAGTAGATATTTGGAGGGTTTCTTGTGTAACTCTTTTAGGGATATTAGTCTTAATGAGGACTTGGTGTATTAATTTGGACTATACATGTTATTAGTGCTGTTAACTGGCCTAATGACAAATAACTGTTTGATATATTTTGATTGGACTATCAAGATTTCAATTAGTTTATCAATGAATCCATGGCTTCATATGTATGGCATGTTCCCTTTTGACTGTAACAGGATTTTTAGTATAATGAAAATATTTTCAGTGTTGTTACTAGCTGAGTGAATACTATGCTCAGAGAAACTAATGCTGAACTTTATCAGATTTTGTTGAACTAACCAACAGAATGAATTCAGGTAGGACATATTGGATGTTTAAATGTTTGCACTAAGATTCTATCAGGAAGCTAGACTGAACTGTTGGAGTAGATCATTTCACTGAGAAGAACAATAGGACTCAGTAAATGGGCAGAAATGAGTAAACGAGATGGTAAAGATCAGGTGGCCTGAGAGTACTATGGTGAAACTATCAGATGTACAAGAACTTGCCTCATAATCTCCTCTCCCTGGTGCACAAAAATTATCACAACATTGTGGGTCTGCAAAATGAAGGAGCACCTAATGATGAGATTCCCCTAAATATAAGGCATTAAAAATCACCATCTAAAGGAAACAATAGCAGTATTCGTAACCACCCTGCTAGAAGACAGCCATCTGCCAGCCTGAAATATCACCTCCGAGAAGGTGGCTGCCTCCTTAGTGTGAACCTTTAAGAAAGGTAGCTTGGTCATGCCAAGTTTCCTAATGTTGCATCTCAGTATCAGTGATCGTGCAGCCTCATGAAGGTGATATGGCTTACTCCACAACACTGATCTTGTATTGAGGTATAAAGATACTTTCTTCTGCCATCTTTAAACCAAGAAGAGTCAGTTTGAACACATAACTTACACATGAACTCAAAACAGCACAGGAACCAAAGAAAAAGGAACAACCAAAAAACTTGGTTATTGAACATCACAGAAAGCTGGTGAAATAAATCAATAGAATTGGAAGGCTGGTAAAATAGAAATAGTTTATTCAGGAAGCTTGAACAGGAAAAAAGGAAACCAATATTACACTGTAGATCAAGAAAGCTTTGAAGTCACTCTCTGAAGTTGAGAAAGAGTTGAGAGGCAAATTTGTTACATTTCTCTGGGTGAAGATAAAAGGAGAAAGAACAAAAGAAATGTCCTTATCAAAAAGAAGCTGTAGATGAAATTTTTGATGAGGCAACAGCAGCAACCAAAGGACGACAGCAATGTGGGACTAAGTACCTAATTATTTATTGGAAAACATTATGTAGGGCACAGTCCTACAAAATGTATGGAGGGTGACTTCGGATAGGGTAAGTTAGAGGTGTTCAAATGTGCAGAGAATGATAAAATGCATCCTGGAGTACCTGACAAGTAACCAAGGCTATCTCACAATTATTCTTGAAGAAATGGTTAGGGTGTGATGTTTCAGGAATTTTACACTCCCAAAGGAAACTGTATCAATGGAAAAAAGCATAGACGATGAATTATAGATTTATTGCTTCAACTTCCCTTCTCAAATCATTGAGTAATCAATTTATAAGCAACTGAATGACAACAGTAAAGAACATACACTCTTTCTGATCATTGCAATTCCTTTTTTACAATATAACTGGCCTAGAAGAGAAGGATGAAGCAATACTTGTGATATATTTTGATCTCAGTAAGCTTGCTGGCACTGGCCCACATGACATTTGCAACATCAGGAAGATCAGGTTAGATACTGTGGCCACAAGCCAAATTCCCAGCTCAGCGTGTATTCTTAGAGTAGATAGTGATTGTTCACTGATGAGCTGAGAAGATATTTCAGATGGATCCCTGTAGGGTTCTGGCTTGGCCCAAGTTCTAATCGATATTTTCACTAATGGCCTGAAAGAAAGAACCAAGCATATATTTGTAACATTTGCAGAAAATGCCAGTCTAAGAGGAGTCACTAGTTCAAAGGACAAGATGAGAATTCAAAATGCATGTGATATCCACACGATCAAAATAAATAAAAAGCAACAAGTACTTTGCTATAGAGGACACATCTGAGAGAGAACAGTCTGCTCTGCAGCAGGCAGTGAGCTCTGTGGATTTCTGCACTTGGGAACCACTATGAATGTAAACAGCAAGACCATGTCCCTGCCAGTGAGGGGATGAACCTGCCAGTGACCCCAGTGCCAACCCCAACTGCAGTTATGGTGACTCCCTTAGAAAAATCAAAGGCAGGAAGTCTAAATGAAAATCTTCTTTCCTTCTTCTTGATTCCAGGCTATCAAAAGCTCACCCCTCCCGTACAAGGCACTATTAAGTTCATTGGCTCCTGCTATGTATTTCTGAGTTGTAAAAGCTCACTCTACTTTTCCAGGGCTGGCTCCAGCAAGAGGCCTGTCTTTAGATTCCATTAGAGTTCCTCTTCCTCTGCAAAGGTAAGGTATATTTGCTCTTACTGTTTAAGACCTTAAGGAAGGCAGTTTTCAAGGCAAAATACTGTTTGGATGAGAAAGGTTCATGCCAAAAAATAATCATCCACTGTCACAATAGAGCTGTGTTTGGGCTCTGGTCTCTAACTCCGAGCATAACTGTTGAACAGAAACCAGAAACACGTGGATACCATTTGGTAAGTTCCCAGCTTTCATACCTTTCATGTAGAAAGGGACTGCTTTTGTTGTTAAACACCACCACACAGGGCTGGTCAGGGTTGAAAACTCAGTACCCCTTATCTGGAAAGCAACAGTTCCAAGCTTTGCAAATTTGCTCAAAGACAACTCCAACCTTAGGAAAAGAGTTACAGAGCTAACTCTCTCACTTGGCTATCCTTCATTTTTTTACTGGAGATAAAATAAACTTCTTCATTAATAAAGTAGTTAAGAATCTAGTATTCAGCCTCTACCAAACCCAGACTCCAGGAATAGCAGGAAGAATGAGCACAAAGTATCACAACTTTTGCAGGCACAATCTATGTTTATTTTACACCTGGCCTTTACCACTTTCATAATGGCATGGGTAAATAAAATGGCCACAGGGCATTAAGAGGCTGGAGAAAGGCCCAGTAGACTGGAGTTTCCTGGGTATGAGATCCTTCTTAACCACTGAAAAGTAAGACCCAAATTAGTGGTTAGCTATAAGTATTGTAGAGAGATCAATTATATGCATAATCCTGTTTGATTTTAGTGTCTGCTCTGCACTGAAGAGAACACCATAATGTAGTTAGTTGTCTGCTTTTTTCTGAAAAGACAATAAATGGAGCAAGCGCAGTTTCTTATAATTGAAATGACTGCTACAGAGCATGGGGGTTTTTGTTGCGAGGATCTTGGCTGCCAAAGAAAATGGTCAATTTGGCTCAGGAGTAGATCTGTGTAACTGCAGATTTGATTCAGCTCTTCGCTTTGTTAATTATAACATAGCACCATGGCTTCCAGAGGTTCTGTCCTTGGTACCATAAAAGAGACAACAATACCGATTTAGACCCTCTAAATCCCAACTGCAATAGCTGGCCCCTGGACCAGGTAGGGGGAAGATCATCACTAGATCATTACTGGTTTTATTAATACCTATTAGCTGGTATGGCCCACTGCTTGCCACAGACGTCTGCCTTCAGGTGTCAAAATTAAGTTTAGGGTAAGAGCCTTAAATCCTTTTTCCTGTGTCAGCCATTTTCTTTCCCTTTGTTTCCGCTTCATTTCATTTCATTGCTATTGTCAATGGCTTATTAGGGATTTGTGAAGCTATTCCTGCTTATTTCTCCACAGAATTAAACTTGATGCTCTACACAGTTGGAAACTGTTCATTACTCTTTCTGTCTGTGAAGACAGTTTTTCTGGAGGTTATTCCTTCTGCTAGCAAGAAGGAGATTCATGTGGTGGTAATCAATCCCTCTTACATTATTTCCTTTATGAATAAGCTCTCTGTCACAATTTATCCCAGGTTCTACCTAAGGTGAAATAACTGAATTGGTACTAATCCAAGTCTGATGGAAGGCAGACATTACTTTTTTTTTTTTCCCCCTAGTTTTGCATTTCTAAGCTCAAGTCAGTGGTTTTTTTCTGCATAGGCTCAATCTTCAGTATCATTGCAATACATTTCCAACTCTGATACTGAAAAGGCTTGTATCAAAATTGCACTTGTGTGAAGTGAGAAAGCAATATAGACATTGTTTTTTTCAGAACAGTAATAAGACACTGAGTTTTTTCTCATGCTGTTTTGACTGAGTAGCTAGATTACAATTTATGTCCAATAGTATATTTCATGAATTTAGCAAATAAAGCCAACAGGGCAGAACATAGATTGCTAAAGAGGATCAGTGCATGCACCTGCCATGCAAGAAAGTTTTTTAATTAAGGAGCACAAGCAAAATTCTTGAGATTTGCCTGAAATGCAGCAAGAAGTGGCTGTAAGAAAAAAATCCCATAAAGCTCAACCACGCAAAGACAGGTTAACCATCTGATGTAGGCAAACCATGCAAAGACAGGTTAAGCATCTGATGTAGGCAACAACTAAGTGATAAGTTACAGCCTACCAGCTGCACAGATCTGGATTTTTTTATATAAGCTTCTGCTTTGGCAAACAGTCTGTCATCTACTTTTCCTTTGTCGGCAAAGGGTTTATGCCTGATTACAGGTATTAAATAGCAGGAATTACCTTCTACTGCAAAGGAGCTGACTGTTCTGAAAACCTCAGTGCCTGTTTGGATCAATAGTTAGAGATCTTTGCACAAAGAGAAACTGGATCAGGGACTGTGTTACAATATCTTATGCCCAAGTGGATCTTCCTTCATTGATCGATGTATATTCCACCAGAGCCAATACTATTGCAGGTGCCTTGCTGAGCAATATCTCTATTAACATCTTTTCCAAAGAATGCTTCTTAAATTAAAAAAAAAAA
>VZTL01063830.1:0-16049 GCA_013400535.1 Scopus umbretta
ATAATTCTATAATTCTATAATTCAATGGCCAACTGGGTAACATTGTTTGTTTACTTACTGGGTACGGGATAACATTTTTAACTGAACTGCTGAACACAGGTGCTTTGGCTGTTTATGCCCACTCATACATCTCTAAGCCTTCATTACACACATGAGGAAAGGTTTCCTTCAGATTCAAGACACCAGAACCCTGGTGTAAAGTGTGCTTGCTCATAATATGTCTTAAATCTTCTGTCCTTTTTAAAAGAACGTGCACCCAGATGCAGAATCAAGGAAATCTAGACCTGGCAAGACAAAATTTCTGAAGCCAGAGGTAGCCAAAACCTCTTTATATATCATAATGAAAAATATATATTAAAATAACTACCTAAAAAGAAATGTTTATAAGCTAAATCACAGGATACCACTAAAAATCCCCAAATGATTCTCATTTCCCCATTATATTACCTGTTTGGAGGATTATTCCTTTACAATTTTTGAGGACTTGGCAGATCTTTTAAATACATTAAACTTCCTCTCTCGTCCTGACTGGTTTTTTCCACTGAAGCCTCCAGATATTTGTCTCTCAATAATGATACAAACGGATGCAGCCACCCACAGCCTTGTGGTCAGTCCTTCACAGTCATTCTTGTCTTCTATGAATATCTACATGTTAGGACCCCTTTCTCATCCCATTTTCTAATTAACTGCAATGTCTGATTAGATGGGCACTGCTAAGATTAGCCAAGGAACAAATTATGAAGCATGCAAGCAGGAGAAAAACTGCTGTTGATGCTGAAAGTCAAAAGTAGCAATGTTGATAGCTGAAGAATCAGTGTTAACAGGGGAAAAAAAAAGTTTTGCCTACAGATTTTCTGTATGCAAATATCTGTCTTGTTTGGCCTTACATATCTCAGCTTCAGATTGCTCGGAAGTTTGTTTAGGCTGTGTGACCTAACAGTGGAAGGCTTCATTAGTTCATCTAGTGGTAATGGATATCAGGTTTCTCATTAACAGTGGCCAAAAATGTACTCAGTCCTGCAAACGCACATGGGAGCAGCAAGCTTTTAGTGCCTTTGAAAGAGAGGGCCATTCTCCTGAAACTAATGAATCCATAAAGCTTGATAAATTAATTGTGGCCACTAATTACATGCTGATTACTTTTGTACCTATTTCACTAATTAAAGAGCATAGGTAGCTAGAAATGGCTGGGTAAAATACATAGAGGCTGTGTTCCCAAACCCAACAGTCGTTGGTCAAGACCAAGTCTGGGCAGACTTCAGTTACGCATGCTGATATGATACTGGTGCATTGCATAAATGCCACTGCTGACTCTGGGATGAGATCTCATATAGCAGAGGTGAGAGTACCACATACTGTTTTCTGCCTTGCCATCAGCTGCCAGTCACTCATCACCTCAACATTATCTTGGCCTAGACTTATGCCACCACAGCAGCAGAGTGCACATGTTCTACCTTTCAGAGATTTGTGCCAAAAATGCCTGAATCACTGCAGAAGAGAGGTCCTGGGTGCAGAGATTAAGGCTGAAAACCTTGTGCTCATAGACGAAACCAGCACATTGAGTCAGAAAGTTTCTTGTTATGCAATGTTCACCTCAAATACTTGAATATACAGGGTTCACCGCACCAGGTTATAGATACTCCTTTTGAACAAACAGGCTCCACTTCAGTCCCTCTACCCTCTTCCAGGTGAAATGCAGCAGAAGTGAGAAGAGTCTTCACTGTCCTGCACTTCCCAGTTCACTAAGTTCTGAACAAACCAGGTGCTTTGTGAGACACTCACACCCTTCATGGCTGAAAGCATATGCAAAGGCAGCTACTGTGGAAATCCCCCTATTACCTGCCCAGGCATCATCATGTTCACATCACAGGCATTGCAAATCTAGAGGATGAAGTGTGTACTGAGGTCATCTGGGAAATCCTTACCCTCCTACCCAAAGGCGGTATGATACCTAGCTGGCAGACGGAAGGGCTGGGCGACAGGGGCAGGTAAATGCCTTCTGCAAAAGTAGCAGCATGCCAGAAAAACTACCTGTTCTAGAGCAACAGGCATCATTGGAGTGAGGATGGTGTTCGGAGTGTTGAGAAGAGCTGAGGAAAAACCTATGGCTTGTTCATGGAAAGTCTTAAAAGTGAGTAGCAGAGGATTTGAATAGGCATTTGCTTATAAAGGTACAGATGAAACAGAGCTGGCAAGAATTCAGACTGTGCATGGTTGGAGGCCTAATTACTGTCTGCATGGTAATCTTATTATTTGTGTTACAAAAGCATATAACATTAGCTTACCTTTCCTCTGGGTGTTATTACATGTTCTCTGGGTGCTATTACATATCTTTGGTAAGAAGCAGTCCCTGCCTTAAAGAGATGATAGTTCCATTAATATATCCATATTGAATGAGAACCAGTTGACCAAAAGCATGTCAACAACAAAATGAGCACAACAAGTGTTTGTTCAAATAAACTGTATAGATTCACTCTTGTAGTATTCCTAATGTATTTAAGATGCCATTCGAAAATGCACAGAGGACGAAACCACTTTTCCTGTGTGAAAGCATCACAGTCCTTTATGGACTGTGCATACACAATACATTTGGATTTAGAGGGCTTGCAATCTACATTTTATGTGTCATTTATTCTAGTAGAATGTGTTTAGGCACCTAGGACACTTCAAAGTGTTGTAAATAGGGTAATCATAACGTTAATTTTTCTTTGTATGTAAATGATTAATGAAGTTTTAATTTTACACCAGTTTGGACATAGTGAGTTTGCTGTATATTTTATGACATGTGATGAACTGCTGCTATGTAGTATAACAGCACTAAAATCAGAGAAGACAATAGAAATGAAATAGATGCATAGTATTCTATTTATACATTTTTTTCCCACATGCTGTGTGGCAAAGTTAATGCCATGCTTTGGTATCTAGGTATCCTACCTCTTCAGTTCTTTTCTCAGTGTTGACTTGCCAGAAGAACTCTGTGAATGGCTGTGTCCTTAACTTCCATTATTATGCTTTGTTTTTGTAGAAAGGGAGGGAATAGCCACTTTAAAGACCATGGTCGTACAGGCCCACATAACATCAATGCTTAAATACCATAATTCTTGTACCATTTCTCAGAGCTGAAACGCCTGAGGTGATAAAGACTCAGCATTCTTTAAAAAGCAAGCAGGAGGTGTTTTGCCATGCAAGAAATAGTATTATTTTTATTTTGCACCATTATAATTTGTTATTCATACCTTTAAAAATTGCCTTCTCACTTTGGCACTCTGAAATCCAATGAGTCTGTTACTACTCAGACAACCTCAAATCCCAAGTTATTCCCACATTTTACAGCTTAGCTTTTTGATAATTTCCAATTGTTTGAACAATTTATTTCTCCAAGTACACCAGGTGGACTCCAACTTTCTGAAAAATTACTTTCTTTTACTTCTAAAAGGCTTTTCTGGACTCTTTTATGTTAAAAGATACATCTACAGAGAAATGATGCTCAGTTTGTGATGTTGTTAACCTCTGCTTCCCCACTGACAGATGTGGGCTTACCCACTGTTACTCATACTGTTACCTCCTGTGACTCTCCCCACTTTGGCGTGGAAACAACTGCTACAAACGTGCTCCGATGCTGCATTTCAACAGACCAAATCAGCAACCCAGGCCAGTGTGGGAATATCACACCTCTTCCAGGAGCAACCTCCCTTTCCCATGAACTCTGCACAAAATCCAAGTCCTACCCTTGTCCAACAAGTCTCTTAGCTTTGGAGAGGCCACTGCAATCCATAATCCCACTGTGCTCCAAGAAGTGACAGTTGGGATAGCTGCCAATTAAACTGTGCTGACACTGCTCTTGGAGAAAGCAGAATGAGACCAAATGTGCAGCTTGCTTCAGCAGGCGGTCATAGATGGCTTAAAAATCCCAGCACATTTAGCAAGAGTCAGTCTTCCCAAGAATGAATTGGCCTGGTTCTCCTGACCAGTCATCAATTTCTGTCAAAAGGGGCAATTTTCCAGAAGAAAAGGATTGAGGCTGTGGAAGAAACTCAGGATTTGCAAGATGTTTTGAGTCACTCTTCCGGTTGCTTACTGCTGCTGCTCTGTGTGTGTGTCTTTTTGTGCACTGACCAAGTAAAGACCTCCTTTTTAAACTTGAAATCTCAAGAGGAAAATAGATCCTGCCTCCAAATCAAGTTTTCTAACACAGAATACAAAGTCCCAAACCCGGACAGGACAAAAGGCCAAAAATTAAGAAAAAAATTAAAAGTGGAAATTTGGAAATTCCAAATGTCATAAAGAGTTTTGGTTTGGTTTTGATCATAGACTTACTTGCAATAACCTTTAACATCTAAATGATTGACCATAGACTACACCTGCTGACACAAATCTTTACTTTTGATGAAGAACTGGGGCTTTCACTCCGTAGTGACTCAAAATAACATCTCCTGCATGCTCAAATAGGAAGAACAGTATCAAACATTTTGTTTTCAATATTGGTGTCACTTACCCAAGGGTATTATAGAAAACCCTGACCAAGAGAGGAGGGGAGGAGATAGACATAAAAATGTTAACTGTGGAAGCTCTCAGGATGACTGAAGAATTTCTGTGGGGTTTGGTTGTTGTGTGAAATCTCATCTGTGCAACACACTGCCAGTGGAATATACATATAGACCTGCATCCCAGGACATGCCTATCTTTAATGTGCTGTTTTATATAAAATCAGATATATGTACCTTAAAGCTCTTATCTGCTTGTTTCTTGATTATACTTATACATTCCTGTGTCATTGAGGACTTATCATACAATTCTTGATGAATCAGATGTAGCAAGGTTAGGTAAACATTTCTATTTATTACAATAACCTTGAATTGCATTGAACTTTCTGACAGATTAAATAATAAAATATACTCACCTTTGTCCTTTAACTCATCAAGTTACAGACTACTTTTAAACCTCCAGCCAATATTTCCTGGAAATATTTTTTTTAAACATCTCCAGTTCTGCACATGAACACAGCTGCAAAGCACTGGCTAGTGGAGCTCTTTGCCAGTGCTTTGCATGGATGCAGGATCTGGAGGGGGAGCAGGGAGATGTCCAGGGCTGACTTTCTCCATCCCACTGCTGAGGGCAGGCCAGAACATTTAGGGATAAATTCACTAGAGCAGGATGCACAAGAAGGTTTCAGAGAGAGAAGGGAAATTCCCTGTATAAGGCCATCTGGCACTTCATGCTGTTACCCATCACTGGCCTCCTCCCCAGGCGTTGCCGCCCCTCTCGGTCCATTTGCGCACACCATGAGCAGGCTGCCTGGGAGCAAGCTGCTCACAGTATGTGGGTGGAGAGGGCTGCTGCTAAACAGCACACAGGGGCTCAGAGGGATTACACAGTCAGTTGGCCACTGAATCTAGTATGCTGATTTATCTTTTTCCCCAGAAGCCAGAGAACTTCGTTCCTCTTGTCGTGTGCTACAGAATGGTAGAGGACAAACACACTGAGGAATTTTGCTGTTTATTTTACAGATGTGTATTAGGTTTCCCACAGCTGAGAGACATGCAACTTAGCTTCTGTTGTAGCTTCCCTCTGTTCTCGGGCCTCTGTGTTTGTGTAAGTTTGTGTAAGAGAAGAGGGGAAATCTAGAAAGAATCCTCCCCTCAGCTGTTTGATTTATAAAACTTCAGCTTCTGCTCTTCAAAAGAGAGAATTAGTCAGGTCAAGCAGAGGCACACTACCATCCACCCACACACACTTCTCTTGCTTTTTTTTTTTTTCGTATGCATAGCAGTAACTGCACTTTGAGCTAGAAGAGAGAAAATAACAAAGCAAAGAAGCTGACTAAATGTTTACAAGAAAGTCTCAAAAGCCTTTTAAAATTTGAATTAAAAATTCCACCGTTATCTTTGAAGTTAAACGATTCACATGAGTTACACTAGCTCTTCTTTTACCATTAAAATGAAATAATACAATAAACCCCCATAAAACAGGTTGAGAGTCCTCTGCGTGATAACTGTAGTAACACTGAAACTCCTGA
Organism: Scopus umbretta; assembly: GCA_013400535.1. Taxonomy (NCBI): domain Eukaryota; kingdom Metazoa; phylum Chordata; class Aves; order Pelecaniformes; family Scopidae; genus Scopus; species Scopus umbretta. The sequence continues at coordinate 6,017 of VZTL01063830.1, forward strand.
TAAACAAGTATCTGTTTTCACTGAGTCTCGAGTTCAGGCTCACTAGGAAGTAAAATTTCCCCTTGCACAGGATGAAATAAGGAAATCATCAGTTACCTTAGCAACCCTTCAAAAAAAAGCGTGTGCACCTACCCAAAGGGCAACTAATCTAATTATAAATTATTGTAAAGGTTATGTGAACGACAGTAGCAAGGGGAAGCCATGATTCATTATTTTAGTCTATGGGAAACAGTATTGCCATTGTATTCCTGCATGGGCTGTTCTGCCACTGCCTTCTGCGGACTGTCTGCCAAGGGCTCTTATTTATCTCCCAGGACTGACCAAAATGCATCTACTGAAAAACCTGACCCAGGCTCACTGAGAGTCCAACCCTTTACCACTACTGACTTGCAAGACAAGTAGAAAGTCTGGAGCCCAAAGAAGTCATTTGCTTGTTCAGTCCTGTATGTAGTTCCTAGCATGAAACCTTTCAAAAACATTTAAAATCCCTCCACTCAAGCACTGCTCAGGGCTGCCTACCCTTAAAATCTCTATTTTAATAGCCGCATAGATGATGGGCAGCAATGTGTATTTATACTGTAGCTACCATTTAATACCACTTAACTTACAGTGTGGTTTTTAGCTAGCACTTCATGACAGATTGGACATGGGGAACCAAGAAAAGAGCGCTGCTCCCCAGTACTGTCCTGAAAACACCATATGCTTCTCATGAGCAGTTGTATCCTCGGTTTACCCCACAGTCAGTGTGAGCACTTTGGAGGTTGTGGCTCCTGAAGCAGAAGAGGTGTCACCACAGACTTCCACTGTCAGCTTTGCTGCATGTTTTACCAGAAGGGTGTAGGCTCCCCAAATGTGTCTGTCTGAGTGGCAGAAAGCAGACTTGGTGAAGCACTGGGATGGATGGCAAAGGGGGAGGACGCCAGATTTCACGGATGAGTTCTCCAGCAGGAGAGGCAATCTGTTCTCTTCAGCAGGAACATGGTTTAAAATAGGTGAAGCAGAACTTCAGCTTCATTGTTTTCTAAACATGATCCTTACTTAACAGGAAGAAACACAGGAACTTGCAGGTTACATCTTCCTTAAACTGTTTCCTGTACTCCTAAATTGATGCAAAAAATCCTTTCCTTGCCAGGTTGCTTAAAACAGCTAAGAGTTGCTGTGAAATGAGCTGGAGATCTTCACCTAGTTTCTCAGCCTGCCCTTCCTGAAAAGTCATGAAAACAAACTGTGACCCTAGTAGAGGGCTGGTGGGCATGAATGTTGGGTTAGGTTTTTAAAATGCCATGACCTTTTGTTCTCCTGGGGAAGCACTGGTAGTGCAAACCACCCTCAGTTTCCAAGGTACCAAGGAGACCCTGCCATTCCCTAAAGCAGGCAGCAGCTGTGCCCAGCCCTAAGCCTCAGGACCTCCACAGGTTACCCCATGCTGCTGAGCACGGGGAGCACCCCAGCCACAACCCAGTGGGATGCTGGATGTACTCACCAGCCTGCATATGACCTGCTGTCCTCTAGAAGGAAATTCCAGAGAGTCTTAGAGACATTGCCTTTCCTACATCTAGATGCCTCCAGCTGCATGCTGGCAATGTGTTTCCTGTGTTGAGTGTCACTCAGAATCTGCAACTGTATTGTCTTTGACATATATGCTACAGATTGCCAAACTTGCTGCAGAACACATTTTCTGGGCTCAGGCTGGGAAAATCTTTTCTGGGAAATCCCTGGAATCCCACTAGGACTGCTGCATTGGACCAGTACAGCCAGACACAGTCCTCCATTAGAAGCTGGGAGAACATCTGGTGAGATGGAGAAGTTGAGAGGATGGTTTTCCGTTGCCTTCACATAGAAGTGAACTGGTTTTACCTGAGCAAAATGAAGGCAAAAACACGTTGTGCTGGTGTGGTAGAATTTTACATTGGTTTCACAGGTGTATATGGACAGCAAGGCATCATCCCTTAAAATGCATTTCAGAGGAAGCAAACTAAACAAGACATAAAGGCAGTATGCTTATCTTTCTCTGGGAAAAAGCAAAAGGGTCTGCTGGTAAGAGCCTAAATATAAACCTGGGCTGGGAAGGACTCAATAATTTTTAGTTTCAGTGGCTTGGGGACTGCTTCCTTCATTTACCTCCCATTTCTGGAAGGCAATTTTGACACCTTCTCCCACCTCTGGGTTTCCTTAGCACACCAAAGAGCCAGAAAGAGTACTACCAAAGCAGCCTCCCAAACATCAGTGAAAGAGAGTGACACACTCCTCCTGTGTGTAGCACAAACAGGGATCCCCCTGCCCTTTCCCCTCAGCTCCAGAGTCATCCAAGTCATTAAAGGAAACTTCAGACTTTTCTGGCACTGCTTGAACAAGGAGCTGCAAATAGTTTCTGCAAGTAATCAGCCTTGCTTCACCAAGATATTTATTATCCAACATTGCAAACGGGAAACGGAGGTACGGGGGAGTTGCAAGGTCAGACAGGAAACGTGCAGCTCAGCTGGAAATAAAAACATGAGTCTCCTGACTACTGTGACCAACAGGCTCTTTCCTTTCTGCAATAACAAAGGCTACTCTGCAAAATGTCTTTCATTTCTCTGACAAGAGTGTTTTGTCTGCAGTAATTTAAGGTTTTTTTATTATTATTATTGTTGTTGTTATTATTGTTATTATTGTTATTATTGTTATTATTGTTATTACTACTACTACTACTACTACTACTACTACTACTACTACTACTACTACTATTACTACTATTACTATTATGTCCTTTTAAGAAAGCTGTTCAGAAAGTGTTTGAAAAGGAACATCTCAGCTCTGGGAAATTTTCTCTCTGCCTTAATCTTCTGTGCAAAGAAAAAGTTCTTATATCTGCATTAGAGGTGTATTTCAGTATTTCTCAGTTGTACTGTGAACAACCAGATCTCTACTCCTTTCAAACTGTTTTAACCCTGTGCTGTGGTGTCTCAGTATTAGCAGTAATTTAACTAATAGCCAGCAGGAGGAGAAACAGACCAATGTGTGATCTTCCACATACGAAATATAGCTAAAATGTTTTTTGTGGAAAGATGAGATTAATGTGATCTTGGGGTGGAGCAGGAACATAGAATTACTCTCACCAGCAGTTTTGCAGAGGAGCACTGTTTGAGCTTCAGGGCTCTGCTGGTATCTCCACCACTCTTCTAAAGCACAGTGTGACCTGGCCTGCCATCCACAGCTTTCAGACTTGTTAGGCTGCATATGCATCCTCCACTTAAGTACTCTGGGTTTGCAAAGCCCATGTTAAGGTGCAAATATACACAAGTGCTGTAACATCTCTTTGCATGAGTTTTATTTTGCTCTGCTTAGACCCACTTGGCTGCTCTGCAGTGCTGCAATGCCTCTGGTGGCTTGCCATAATTCCTGATCCCTCCCAGCCCAAGTGGCATCAGATGAAAGTACTTGCAAGGAGGAAAGCTGCAGGAAACTACATATGTTTTCAAGTGTATATATGAAAAACTTGGGAGTTTCACTGAGATAGGCACCCTTGTTTTTGCGTAGGCCGCTGTGATTCAACCATCAAAGCCAGCAGCTGTACAATCTGCTGCTATACAGGAGCACACAGCAAATTCCTTTAAAAGGGTGTGGCCAGGCAACAAGGATGGAGGGTGCTTGCTTGTCTTGTCAGGACTGCAGCAGCCAGGGTCAGGTGAAACCCTGTGGAGGCACAGAGAGCCCTCACCTTTCCCAGAAACTGCCAAGCGTGGCGGGGATGGGAAAATCCCCCAGCCTGTGAGGCGTGGGTGAGAGGCCCCATCCGGAGAGAACTGGCAGTTAGCCTACAGCACCACTCACTCCCATTCAAGATTCTTCCAAAACCTCAAATTAATCATGCACAAGGCAGTGCATCCCTTTTCAGAAACAGGACCTTTTTCATCTGTGACAACCATCTCCCCTTGGCATAGCTTGGTCTTAAAAAAGGTGTTTCATTTAGAGTTACCAGTTTCCTTCAATGTGGGGTTGGGGCTTTTTTTCAGTTGCTTCACATTGGGATAGCTTTTGTGGCAAGGCAAAAAGTTAAATAGGACAAGGATATGTTGTATCATCATAAAATCAGATTGGAGAGGTCAGCAAAGGCCATGGAAGTACACCCTGAAACTGCTGTATAAGATTCAAAGTGAGAACACATAGTAGGATGAAAAATCGTATCTTCACTTGTAAACCTAGCAATGAAACACCTCTTCCAAATTGTAACAAAGAAGATGGGTTGCTAGGATGTGAGAAGATTAATGGACTTGTGCTCCCAATGCTTTGTCTGAATCACTGACATCCACTTGAAACAACAGTATTTGCTGCAGAAAAGTATTTATACTAAAATAATTTCAAGACTGACGTGCCTTTGACACTATGCAGTAATATGCAGCACTATGCCAATAAATTACTTTTAAAGACAAGAATAATGGAGCAATGTCATGTGAAAGGAAATGAGAAAGAGCATACGCCCTGATCCACATCTAAAGGCTTTGTTGCAAGTAAGACTTGGACTTGTGTGTTTACCAGTATACTTCTTTTTATGTCTGTGGTTCTGCTTCTGTGCACAACAAAGCCACTGAGCCAGTGCTGAGCACCTCAGTGACTATGTGAAACTGTACTAGTCCTTAAACTACTGTCCCTTTGATATAAGCACCCTGAGAGGCTCAACCTTTTTGCTGTATCACACATATCCACAGAGCATAGACACAGCAGGAAATACAGCTTGCAGCTATTATCACTCAAAAAAAGGAGGAAAGGATAAACTCACTAGTATAACTTTTAATATACACCAATGGTCACAGCCATCACACAGGAAGACCAAGTTCTAGGGTTGACTCCACGAGAGGGTCAGGCATCCTTTTCCATTGTCATAGAAAGGCTGGGGAAGGGATCAAGCCCAGCTGATCCCTGCTTCATTGCCAGTGAAACCTTAGTCAAGGGAGCCACAGAAGAGATTCCCTTCTCTGTGGAGTTGTGCAATGACAACTTTTCACTTACTTTTCCTCCAGGCTACTTTCAGCATCATAACCACTTGAAAATCTTTCCTTCCCTTTGCAAGGAAAGAGGGATAGTGCCAAACCTTTCCTACCCATGGGCATTTTTCCAACGATTTTTCTCTTAGCCATCCCTCCTTATTCATCCTCGAGTCTAACCAAAGCAGAGAGAAAGCACATGAGCTTCATGAATCTGTCCTATCACCCTCAGTTACATTACTTTGCTACTCTAGAGACCTCACCTTAGGTCTCTAACAGGGAGTGGTACATACCTCTTATGTAGATGAATTTCAGACAATCTCTAAACATTGATAAGGAAAGTGTTAATTGTTTCTTCTTGTAGCTGGTGTATATTCAGTGTGTGGCTTGAAACAGTTATCAGAGAAATGTGGATGGAATTCAGCACAGATTATTCTTTTCCTTTTATGAAGTCTGGCATTTTCTGTCTGGCTAGGCAAGTGAACCTGCTTTTCTTAACAGGTACAATTTATGTTAAAAGAAAAAATCCAGCACCATTAAGAGTAGATAAAATGTGTGCCAACTTCTGCCCATCTGGCTACATTCTCAAAGCTTACCTCGATTCTCGAGGCATCTCTATGCAACACAGATACTGGTGTCTTCCTATAGGGCAGCATTGCTGTTAGCTGAAGAGAAAACCACCCTTCTAGCAAAAAAACATCATCCCAACAGAAGAACAAGCTTCTGTACCTGTAAGTATCATCAAATTTATTCGGTTTGATATATTTAAAACAGTTCTCAAAACATTTGTCAAATTTATTCTTATCAGTTGGAACTGCTACTAAAGAATTCATTTTCCTCTAAATCTAATCTCCAAAGAGGTTGAATTGCTTTAGCTGAAGTAATTCACCATTAAAAAATAATCACAGGATAATTTAGATTGGAAGAGACTTTATAGGTTGTCTGCTCCAACTGCCTGCTTGAAGCAGGTCCAGTTAGATCAGGTTGCTCCAGGACTTTGTCCATTTGAGGTTTGAATATTTCCAAGGACTACCCCGGGCTTTGTTCCAATATTGTTACCACCCTCATGTTACAAAAGTTTTTCCTGGTGCCTGATCGGGCTTTCCCACATTCCAGCATATGGCCATTGCCTCTCATCCTGTTGCTGTGCAACTCCAAGCAGAGCCTGTCTCCTTCTTCTCTGTACTCTCCCACCAGTCAGCAGCAACAGCTGTGAGGTCTCCCTTTGCCCTCCTCTTCCCAAGTCTGGACCAACCCTTTGCCCACCACCTCCCCTTGTATGCCCTGTACCTCATTTCCAGCTATCACAGGGACCCTCCACTGGACTTATTCCTGTATTTCAGCATTTGTCTTCTGGTGGGAGCTCAAACACAGGGAGAGCATGCCAGGAGTGATCTCACCAGTGCTGAGCATCTGTGTAGGATCCCTTTCCCTTGCTGGTGCAGCCCTGGGTGTGGGGGGCTGCTTTGCTGTACGGGTGCACTGCTTCCTCCTGGCCATGTTGTGTCCCACCAGGACCCCAGGGCCTCTTCTGCAGAGCTGCTCCCAGCTGTTTGGCCCCATCCTGTCCTACTGCATCCTGTCCATCCTGGAGGTCCAGCTTTGCATTGACCTTGTTCGACGAATCCTGTGAGGTTCCCATCAGCCAATTTCTCCAGCCTGTCCTGTCTGAACAGCACCCTGCTTTCCAGCACATTGAGCATGGCCCCCAGTTTGATGTCTTTGGCAAACAGTCCAAGACTGCTGTCCAACCCATCATCCAGGTCATTAATTAAGGCATTAAACTTGTACTGGTCCCACTGCCAATCCTTGAGGCATACCACTACTAACTGGTCACCAGATGGACCTCACGCTGCTATCATCACCCTTTGAACCTGGCAGTCCAACCAGTTTTCTTCCCATTTAATTGTCTACATACTCAGCCTATATCTCATGGGTTTGGATGTAAGGAGTCTACAGGAGATCCTACCAAAGGCCTTGCTAATGACAAGCTGTACAACACATGCTGCCCTCCTCTTTTCCACACAGCCACTCATGTAACTCTAGAAAACAATTAAGTTGGTTGGGCAGGATTTGCCCTTGGTACGTCTGTCTAACTGGGCTGCTCCAAATCACCTTCTGGTCCTTCCAATTGCTGGAAGTGGCTTCTGGGAGGATTTTCTCCATCACCTTTCCAGGGACTGAGTTCTGACTGACCAGCCTGTAAATCCCTGAATCCTCCTTCTTGTCCTTCTTGAAGATGCATGCAACATTTGCCTTTCTGTCATCCTCAGGAATCAAAGCAATAAAAGATGGTAGAGATGAAGTTCATGGAGATGAAGATGGTAGAGAGCAAGCCTTGCAATGACACTAGCCAGCTCCTTCCACACCTCTTGGTGCACCCCATCTGGTCCTATGGACCTGTATGTTTCTAATTGGCTTAATGCTTCACTCACATGGACTGTGCTAATATGCTCAGGGGGCTGGGTGGCCTGATGGCAAATCTTTTCAGTGAAAAATGAGTCTAATCCTCCAGGTGGAATAAAATAAGATGGAATATTTAATCTGAAATGGTTATAGTTTGGCTGAGTAACTGATAAACAAGCTTCTTTAATGGGAGCTCAATGACTGAATAGGGTTAAAGAGTCAGTGTATGAGGGAGTTATTTTTTTCTTCTGGAGATTACTCAAACTAGATATTTGCAGGAATGTGACAGAGGTAAGTTCTCTTGGAGTCACTTAATGTGGTGGTAGCAATGTGACCTATGTATACACTGTTGGATTTGCCACTTCACCTAGCAAGTTCCTGTGAAAGAAATTATAAGCTTGACTTGTGAAGTTATTTTTTTTTAAGTCTGTAAGAAGGCATCTTATTTAGTCTAGAAAGGATAAATATATTATGCATAATGTAATGTGATCCTTATCTGTTGAGATATCCTATTTTAGAGCACTGAAGTTTGAAACAATAGCAAAGGCAAAATCTTAATGTCTTGGCACATGTTGTTCCTAAATGTTTGTGCTGGAAGAAAATGAGTCTTAGAAGCACGTATGCCTATGTATATTTTAGTAGTAGGACAGATCAATAAAACAGGCATATGAGTCACACCTAAATAACTCTCTATCCTTTAAATCAGCTGAAGGTCATCTCAAGTTGAACAGTGAAAATTCCTGTGGTTTTCTATTTTCTTTATTGTTATCAAGCTGACATTTTTAAAAACTTCATTTTATTTGTAGCGTAAGATGCACTATGGACAGGATAGATGTCTTACTATTCCAGTCAACAAAACAGGAAAAGGATTTCTTTTCTTCTTGCAAATGCTTCTTACATTCCTGAAATTTTCCCCTTCTAAACACAGTTTTATATGGCAATTGAGAAGTATGAAAAGAATGCTCCTAAAGCCATTGTTTATCAATCAGGAAGTCAAGGGATCTGATTAAATTTATTTAAAAGGTACCCTAAATTCTAAATGTAGAAGACTATCAAATAAATATTGCCATTAGTTTACAAGGTGAACAAAACTGATCAAATACTGCCAGAAAACTTTACAGTAATTTTAAAGACTAAAGGCAAATAGTTTCAATGGATCAAATGTATTAAAAAAAAAAAAAAAGATAATACAGCCTTCATTTGGAAAAGAGGGGATTTTTTGTCATAAAAATTGCTCTGAGATGCAGCTGAGTTCTACTCAGGTATGACTACATTTTCTGTTCTCAAACCACAGAAGACCAATGCAACCTGGTTTGTTTATCCTCAGACTATCCATCAAAATGAGGATATAGTATGATCTCCATCTTTTGGATATGACAAATAAGGAGAAGTGCTGACACTTACAAGGATATCTGAAGCAAAGTGCAGAATTGAGCCCTACTCTTGTGATTCCCAGAACAGTCCTTCGAATGATCCTTCCCAGGACAAACCAGAGGAGACACACTTCAGGAAGGAGACTGAGTTTAAAATTAACGTGAACACTGCATGTCTATGGCAAAGTTAGACTTACCTGTGTTTTATAACGCTACCCTGTACATAAACCTATCTGATTATAATTTTTTCTCACAGATCTGAGGCACAAATCACTGGTAGAGTCAATGTAGATTCAGTTGCCAAAAGCTCCTAAATTATCAACTTGCTTTGTCCTAACTCTCTGCTTGGCCTTTATTAAACAGTTTTACAGTCCTGTCCAAAACTCATTTAAATCATCAAGCTTACATCACACTTAATTATTGCACCATACACTTAAATATAAAGCTTGTTCTCTTAGCTCATCTAACATCTCTAGGCAACACAGCTGTCTGTACTAAGGTATCCCACAGATCAAACCTGCAAAAGGCTTTATCTACCTAATGTGAGAGCAGGAAAAATCCAGTATCATGGACCAAGGGTGTTTAACAGCCATCCCACTACATGACTTGTGAAATCAATGATAAAATCCCTTTGATAAGAATGAGCTAGAACAGCACCATAGGGAAAAGTTCCTAAATCATCAGTGTAAATTTACCCATTGACATAAAATGGCCTGCCTTCGTTCTTGTCCTCTGCTGTTTACTGTCTTCAAATGTGTGTGTTTATTGCAAAACAAACTTGTAGACAACTCAATTCATTGCTGTAATCGATGCTGGAGTTTAACATGTTTCTACATATAGAAGAAAGAATCCATCTTTACTCACCCATCTCCTGATTCAATTTTCCATGAATTATCCTTAAAATACTTTGCTTCTCATGAATCAGGCTCATTTTGTAAAGTAATTGACAGAAGTGTAAATACTGGGCTCCATAATAGACCCTTTTGTAAGCAGTAAGTTTAGATCTGAAGAGCTTCAGTCTCCAAGTACAATGTTAAAGAATTACAGCCTATCTAATTTTTATACTTGCTGCACTTAACATAGAATTAATTAATCCTATTGTCTGGTCTATGATAACAAAGTGTAACAAAACATTTATATAATCTTAATAATGGAGAATAAATATGCTTATGCAAGGCTGTGTAAGATTTCAGAAGACCTGAGACACTAATGTTTTTTTATGGGAGGCATACAAAGAGTTATTGATTACATCTTGAAACAGGATGAAAACAAAGTTTAATTTTAGGTTTT
>VZTL01063831.1:0-43745 GCA_013400535.1 Scopus umbretta
AAGGGGCAGTTGGCTTACAGGTTGGATTTGTAAAAGCAGGACCTGCTAAGGGGAAATATGGCAAAAAGTAAAAACATATTTCTGTGGTAAGCAAGGTATCTGAATAGACTTCTTTGCACAACAAAGAGATCAGAGAGGCGGCAGTGTAGTCACATAAGCAAAAAGGATAGTAGCTGCTTGTTATAAAAACTTACGATTTCTTTTATGATTTGAATTTTTTGTCTCTTCAATCTATGTATTTTCATAATTCCAAAATATTCTTCACAGGAAAGATGGGACAGACTTACCATAAGCTTAAAAAGAAATGTGTCTTCAAATTAATAAAGTCTGGAGTTTTGTATATTAACAAAACCATTTTGTGTTATACAGTAACTGTTATACAGTAACTAGGCAAATAAATAGGGGTTTGATGTAGTGTCATCTTTATTCTGTTGATTTTTTTTCTTGGCTCTCATTCTCAGTCTGTTTTTCAGGACTGTCCTGTCTGGGTTTAGTTACTGATGCTACTGCCGTCATCTGTATTTGTGTGTTTTCTTCTTATGTTAGACTCTGTGACCTGAGTGACCTAGAATATCTCGACGAGGAGTTTCACCAGAGTTTGCAGTGGATGAAAGACAATGATATACATGATATCCTAGATCTCACATTTACTGTAAATGAAGAAGTTTTTGGGCAGGTATGCAAGATTCTTAATATAATTTCCTTTGTGTATTCTACTGCTAAATGAACATTTATTTGGACAGAAGAATGACTGTCATTCCATGCTGATTTGAACTTGTTTTTATAAAATTCTCGTTGCTGAAAACAATGTTGAAATCTAAGGAGGAATTATTATTTGTAACCGGTCAAACGTGTCTGTCTGATTAAGGAGATTTTCTGGAGACTATCTGAAATATCAAAATTTTGGATTGCTCTGCTGGAGGTAGTTTACCTGAATTTAATTGCAGCAGAGTTAGCATTCAGAGGTATTACAACACCTTTGTTATGCTATTGTTTAGAAGACTTCACTACTTTAATTGCTATAAAGACTGTTTCTTCTTCTCAGCTTATTCTTCATACTAAATGTGAAGATTCTTCAGACTAAATGAGATTTCTAAATACTATTTTATCCAGAAAAAGATTTGTTATATTTTTTCTCATTTCATATATTCCAGTTTGCTAAAGTCAGTCTTGGTGAGGGCTTTTGAGGGATTATTTCAACTTGAAAGTTTAAATTATTGTAATTCTTTCTTTTGTCTTTATAATACTGTGTTGTTGCTTGGTCTTTTTTATTTTTTCTAAGATCACAGAACGGGAATTAAAGCCAGGAGGTGCCAACATCCCAGTCACTGAAAAGAACAAGAAAGAATATATAGAAAGAATGGTGAAATGGAGAATTGAGAGAGGAGTTGTACAACAAACAGAAAGTCTAGTTCGTGGTTTCTATGAGGTAAAAAACTCCAAAGTGAAATTTACTTTCTTCCTTTATCCTCCCAAAATATTTTTCTCCTCATATACATTTCCCAAGTACGTAGTCCCAAAAAGCAGATACTTACATAACCAGAAGTGCCATTACAGATATCTTGGAGGGGGGGATCATTATTAGTCACTGACTTAAACACTATGGTTATATATCTTTTTTTTAAACCGGAAAATACTATTGATCACTATTTGGATGATTAGCAGTGAATGCTTGTTAAAGTGACCCATTTGTTTCTTCACTGGGCCTTTGAGGGTTTTTTTGTGTGCATCCCATACTCAGTGTAACATGGTAGACTGAGTGTATTTCAAGGTATTTCTCTCCTACCTGTTTCTCTCTTACCTGTTTTCATTAAATTGAATGTATTGAACTTAATTTGTCCTGAAGTAATTCAGTCTTATTTGGCAATAAAATTCTCAATAATAACTGTGATCCTCTAATGAAACTGAATGGAACTGCAGTGTAAGAAAAAGAAGTCCATTATTTGCCTTTAAAAAGAAAAGAAACATTAATTCTTTCCATTCATGAGGGAAGTGTTACCTGATAAATGCCTTAGTAGCAGATGAGCCTTTTATGGGGAGGCAAAAATCAATAAAGGAAGGAATGTTGCTATGCGTTTTATTTCCTTTCACAGGTGGTTGATGCAAGGCTCGTGTCTGTGTTTGATGCCAGAGAACTGGAACTGGTTATAGCTGGAACAGCAGAAATTGACTTGAGTGATTGGAGAAATAATACAGAATATAGAGGAGGTAACCTTAACTTTGAATTGTTCACTGACAGTGTTGGGGGGCCTGGAATTACCCAGTTTCTAAGACACTAAAGAACCATCCCATGAGATACATCTTCAGTATCTTCTGAATTTCTGTGGTTAAGTTTGCGTTAGGAGAAGGTAATTTGTCCATTTTAGTTTGCTTCATTGCTTCCTTATGCAGCTACTCCCTTGCTGTTTTTGTCTGGACAGCATAACAGAGCAGTCTTTTCCACGGAAAGTACTGTGCTCACCTGCACGCTAGTAGAGTCCCGCCCAGACACTAAAGGGAAATGGAAATGGTACACATTGTTTGTAGGATCTGCCTCTTTTCCACTCTCAAAGACAACAGGAAATTAGAAGTTGTCCCAGTGACTGGCAGTTGAGGTAATTGGAGAACAATGGAAGATTTGGGAACTACTGTGAGAGAGGTGATTGCAGCATCCTTTGCAGCATCATTTGTAGCTTTAGATATATAAAAAGCAGAGCACTGGAATATTTCAAGAATTGGCATTCCTGTTAATGATCGATTAATGGGAGAAATGCTTGCAAAAGATTTCATTCCTTTTTGTCATAGTAAATTAATTCTTTACCTTTAAGATCTTTAATCGTTTCAGGAGTAGTTTTCTCTCATCTCCTGTCTTTTGCTGCAATTGGATAAGAACTACAGCTTTATCGTGACTAGGGCTGAACTAGGAAAAACTAACTATTCTCTCAATCACTTTTGTAGTCCTTAAAGGTAGAAAGGCTTTTCTTGTTTTAACAGGTTATCATGACAATCACATTGTAATTCGGTGGTTCTGGGCTGCTGTGGAGAGATTCAACAATGAACAACGACTAAGACTTTTACAGGTAAGAAATCAGCCGATCTGCGTAGAAAGAGTCTGCAGTGTTAAAATTAGATGCTGAACTATTTCCATCCAGGCTTATGACATCAAAAAATCATGGTGACACTGCCTAATGGGACTAACCTTACAATCCTCAGAGACTTACTGTAATAATTTTAAGTGAAGCTCACAGCTATTTTTATAGCTTTCTATGTTAAAATGCATTTAAGATGAAATACCTGATGTCAAAAATCCTTTACTGTCGTTTGATTGAAAGTACATTAAGACTAGTAAAGATAGAAAAGGAAAACTATGTAATTGGTTGTATCATTAGGTAGAAATTTTAATATTTGTAAAGCTTAGGAAGGAGTAAGCTTAGATGGAAGTTAAAGTGCCTCAAATTAGAAAATAATGATGAAAATTCCATTGTCACCAAGTTAGCCTGCAGAATCCAGTCATTCTGCTTTTGAAGGAAAAAACCTCTCAACAGAGGAATATTTATACATGTGGGTTTACTATTCAGTTAGATTTTTAAAATTCAGGTTACTCCCACCCCAAACCATACTATGTCCTTGATCTATTATGAAAGCCACTGTTTTTAACAATTCAGAATTTGCATCCGATCATTGAGTTACTTATATGAGTATGATGAAGGATTTTCTTTCTTTATCTGTTTAAGTACTTAAAAAAGGTCTGTAAAAAGCACTGTGGGACACCTCATTTGATGGAGAGCCAGAGTTATCTACTTATATGTTCCTATTGCATCTGTTAATCAAAAATTAACTCGATACTAACAGTGTTTTATTCCACAGTATTTATGTTACATAATTACTCTTTCAAAGAGAGATCTTTGAAGGAAGTTAATCTGATAAGTTGTCTCTTCTAGAGACCTATCAGGAAATGGTCTGTTTTCCCTTATCCTCCATTTAAAGTAGCATTTATTACTTGTGCCTCACAAATTTCCTTATTTTGCAAATGCTTTTACGTAAGCATTTGGACTTCAGTGCGTATGCTGATATAAATGAATTTCTAACCTGCGCCATCTGCATATCCAATATCCGTGATGTTTTGTTTGTGCTGGCAGTTTGTTACAGGCACATCCAGCATACCTTATGAAGGATTTGCCTCTCTACGGGGGAGCAATGGTCCGAGAAGGTTCTGCGTAGAGAAGTGGGGGAAGATCACTGCTCTTCCAAGGTACAACTGTGTGTGTACTAATGCCAGAGATACTTTTGAATATCAGTTATCGGGATAACAGATGAGCTGTTTGAGGAACATAAGCAAGTTAGAACTGAATATGCAAATATACTACACCTCACATGAAAATCGTTGTTCCAGTGTCCGATGCATCCATTTTTCTTTGAACTCAATTTTGTTCTCTTAAGATGGGCAAGGCAGTGTAACTGTGGCTGATGACATCCATATTGTAATGCTTTTTCCATGGAAAACTATATTAGAATGATTTTTGATTAGAATTTGATTTTGTTACATTTGATTAAATGTGCAAGTGTTTACTTCCTGAACATGCAGTTCATCACTTAGGAGCAAAAATTAATAGGAATTAAAACTAAATAGCACTTGTGATTGTGTCCGAGTGAAAGCTAATATCAGACTTCTTGCATTAGACACACACAGCCTTTATAGTTTAGTGAGGTAATTTTTATTCTCCGGCTGATGTCAAGAGTATTAACAAATACGGAAGAGGCAAGTTATGAACTGCAGAAGAGGTATATTTTGAGTCATTTGACTTAAGAGGCTGCACATGGACAAGAGAAAGTGACGTTTTCCAAGAGAGCGAGTAGGGTCAATGGAAATACATGAAGAGGGTAAAGGAACAGTATGAGAGTCCAAGATACAAAAGCAGGCGTTGAGTTGTACAAGCCCTTGCAGACAAGATGCAGCATTCAAATTGGGTAATGGTAGGTTTGGAGGAGTAGGATGAGAAGGTTAAAAAAAAAATAAAATGAAAGAAGTCACTTCTCTAAATTTTCCATTTTGTAAAGACAGGAAAAAGAGCTGTTTTCAAAGGACCATGCTAACAATAGCAGGACTAGACTAATGACATATGAGTGATGCAAGAAACATCTTCTAGCCTGGATGCTTCATTGACAAAAAATGACAGGTTCTAGTCCTTTCTATAATTGTGATCGGGCTGATATGTTTCTGGAAGATGTCCTTTTATCCAGTTCTATGATTCGGTAGCCTCTAGAACGGGCTAACAGTGATTAGACATATATCAGTGTGCAGCGTGTGGGTGAACTAGCTGTGCTTAATCAGATCTCAGCTTTAGTGTATTGCTTATAGCCTGTGGTGGTAGTTTTTAGCTGGTCTTGACCCATGGAGGAAATTCAACCCTACTAGCCCATTCCTCTTAAACAACTTGTATTCAAAGTCTCTTTGTAGACATAAGGCGGCTGTGAGACACACAGAGAGAGTTTCTCTGACCAGCATACCTTTAGCTTTTTCCTCCAGCACAAAGTCAGAGGCAGAGACATCTCTTAGGTTGGCTCCTGCCTGCAGGCTACCATTTGAACAGCAATGAGAAAGTCAGAGATGCAGAAGTGGCACTGTGAAATCCACAGACACAGCAGGTGGTCTTTAAACAAAGCCATCTTGCCAGTTTACAGTACAAATGAGAGCCAGGCAACTGAGGATTAAAGATAAGCAAATTCTGGAAATTGCTATTGCAGATCAAATATTCTAATATCTTTAGGGAGCCTAGTAAGACCTGGTACCCTAGCAAGTCTACTTTATGGTTGATTATGATTGACTGATGGACTAGCTTTGATTCTGTTCATTTATTTATTTTTTAAAAATTTTTAAAAAAATATTTCTGATTTCAAACTATAAGATCTTCCTGTGAGTTTAAGTAAGAAAAGAGATTGTGGGAGTCTTCCCGTATATTCTCTAATACTGGAATTCCTGGTACTAACAAGCACAGCTTGCAGCATGGAAAAGGTCAGGACATGCCAGAACAGGATGCTCAGAATTTCCTCTGAAAAGGTTATGCAGAGCCCTGGTTGTAATAAACTGCAGAATAAAACTGCTTCCTGTAGTGCAACATGGAGAAATGTGTCGAGAATCTCTGCTACTGTAAGGTGTTCAGCAAGTGTAGGGGAAATGCCAACTCTTGACATTTAGGAGAATGTATCATGCCCTTGAAATTTCGTATGTGATTCCCTTGGTTGAGAAACATTTGATGTTTGTCTCTATGGATAGTTTTTAACATGCAAGTGTGAGAATTAAAATAAACTAACAAGACACTTGTTTTGTTAAAATAAAAACAACTGTGTATGACAAACATCTACAGTTGTCATGAGCTGGCAATTTCTGGCATTCAGACAGGGAACCTTGATCTCATAAAAAATAAATGATCTTACATGTTTATGCTTAAATGGGCTAAGCCCCAAGCAGAAAGCAGTATTTGATTTTTACATATCTAGTTCCTGCATGCGGTGTAGCTTCAGCCTGCATGTCACCAGCTTCAAAGACTTACTGTGCAAACGCAAAGTAGTGCTGGCGTGAAGGTAAGACATCGTTAACAACGACCCGGAGTAGCAAACTTTCAAGAGGTTTCCAAACAGGCCCTGCCTGTGTAAACACATTGCTGATCAGTTGAGAATGCTGCCCTAGGACTCTGTGACTCTGATTCTCAGATAACTAAAGCATTTGTGTTCAGGCACCGTCACTCACCCACAGCAGTGTTATACTTTGTAAATTGCCCTTTTGATTTCAGTGGGAGTGCTTGTGAACTTTGATAATACTTGGTGTGAGGGTGACAAAAGCTAGGACTCAACAAGTCTGTGGACTTTATGGTTCTTCCTCTGTTTCTGAAAAAAACTACTGCACTGCTGAAAACACAAAATACCTGTCCCCATCTTTTCTTCCTGATTTTGGGATACAGAAGGTAACTCATATAGTTACTTAGGTGCGTGATTGTGGTCTAAGCAGCTGTGAACATAAACACAAAAGTATTCACTAGATGCTTACCTAGTTCCCACTGTTCTGACTGCTGTGTAATCAGTTCTGCTGAATCAAAATAGTGAGGTTTCTGTGAGGCGCATGTTGGGTTGCCTGGATTGTATCCCTGTCTTTTACACTAATAGGTCAGTAGTATGTAAAAGACCCTGAAAAGATTGATTATTACAGGCTTAGCTTAAATATTGCTATCTCTGATGCCACTTCAACTTTCTTCTTTCACGCTGTGGTGTTGATTACACTAAATCAGCAGAGGGACTGTTACTCTTTCAATTCACTTACATGCTGAGAAATTGGTTCCAGGCTCATTGCTGTACATTATATATATGTGCATGTGATGATTGATATGCAAATAGTGTTTATGTCTGACTGCTGGATTTGAACCCTAAGGCACTCTGTTTTACTACTGTAATCAAAATGAAGGGGGTATTGATTTGGAATCTAGACTTCAGGAACCAAGGTGGTTTTTCATGTTGTCATAAAATGTAAGTCCAGGAAGACGAACAGTTAGTGCCCGTGTGGTTTAATATGTTGGAATGGGAAAATATACTGTCCAGAGGAAAAACCCTTCTTCTTGAAGACTTAGAAAGTTGCATGCTAGGGTGAGAAAGGCATGCATTCCCTCAGAAGACAAAGATCTTAAGTTTTTGTCTTTTTTAATGGCTTGGTTTCCCAAAGTGTAGGTGATTGCATTTTCAAAATTGCCCTCAAAATTAAGATAAAACTCAGTTCTCTTAATAAATGTAAACAACATGCCAGCTTACTCTTAAACCAGTTTGTACTGAATCCCTTGCTAATTATATATTACGTTGTTTATAATTTGTGGTTTTACGGCCCACACAGCATGATCCATAGCTCTAATGAGTGGCTGTCAGCCCCATGCAGCACAGGCATGTGGTTAGACTGTTAATTGCCTAAGACTCTTCCACACTGTACACTGAGCTCAAGGGATCACTGAGTTCCAGTTGCCTGTTTGCTGCTGGGTCTAAATCAGTCTCTCTTTTCAAAAGATAAATTTTTTTTTTTCCTTTTTCTTTTTTTTTAAATGCAGGAAATGCAATAATAATTTAATCTATATCATAGATACTAGTTTATAAGGTTTTTGGAAAGGCGGACGAGGAGTACAAAGAAAGCTTTCCTTCAGGAGCCTCAGAGGGACGGAAGGGTGGAGAAATTTTACCAGGCCCCTGGAATACAGGGTGGGGAAATGCCCTCTCTGCTATACAGCATGTACTAGCAGTGTGCTTCTAAGCATTCCGTATTTGGGGAGGCTGCAAAATTCAATGCTTTTTAAATGATTGCATATTTGGTGTTTGGACTGTATTTATAGTAATAGTGTGACCACGTGTACTGTGTATACATTTCTTCAGCCTGATATTTTTATGACACTAAGGCTGTAACTGAGTGTTTCACCCTCAATGCCGGTTTGTAATGGACTCTTACCGGTTTTTTTAACAAATGAGATTAACCCACTTCACTTCATCTTCTGTAGCCATTGTTGGGAGCTGAGCACCACTTAAAATGGCAATTAATGAGTTTGCTCCCATGGAAGGCAGCACTTTCTGGCTCAGAGAAAGCTCAGTTACAGGTCTGTTGTAGACACTCAGATTTCTGGGAGCGGTTAGGTTAAATGAGGAGTTGCATTTGCTGCAAGGAGGGAGTTTGTTCACTCCTTCCATTGACATTACGTTACACACGTACACTTAATACAGGTCATACTGATGAAGGGCAAGTCACTGCAGGAAAAGTTTGTTTTTCAGCTTGATTGTATTTAAATAACTCTGTGATGTGTTTTATTGCAAAAGAATAAAGTATTTGTAAATAGAGACCTGCCAAACTACAAAAAGGTTTTCATCCTCTAAAATCAGCCTAAAGTGAGGCTTTGGTACAAAGCTTCAAAGGGGAGCAGATGCTTCCTCCAGCTTCTCTTTGCATCAGTTCTTCCTCAAGAACCCATCGCATTAATAGTTACGCTATTTCACTAGAGCAAGCTCATCCACTACAGTGTTTCAGAAAGCATTATCCTTAGCCTGCCCTGAGGTCAAGCAATGATATCCATTATTCTACTAAGAAGAGAAACCTTTGTTATTTCCTTTTTCATTCCCTGGAAGAGGTTTTGAGAGTCAGTTCCAAGTCTGTCAAAAAACTGAGGTAGATGGACTTTGGAAACTGAGAAATAAACTACATGGTTGTCCTCTTAAGAAAGCAGGATGGTACGCTAGAGGTACATGCATAGTTTCGTGTAATTACAAAACGTGTTATTCTAAAGGTTGTTGGCTTGCAGGGCCAGATATGTGTACGTAGCATAAGTCAGCACAAGCAGGAACTTCCCAAGAAACACGATCCATATGCCAAGGAAATATAGAAGGAAGAGCATCTAAGTTGTCTGTCCTTTACTACAGTGGGATTGTTTCCTGTATATCTAGAATATTTTTTAATATTGCATCAATAATATTGCAGTATTGCATCTTACGCATATTCAATATACTGAAATATCTTGTTTATGAATACAAATACAGTACTGAAGTATCATCAGTCCAGAAAAAAATACTACTTCTCAGAAGATACATTCAGAGCCAAGATTTCAGAACAGACTACTTGAATTGTACCGTGTTATATCATTCTTTTCTCATGCACATTTAATGGATAAAATTTATCCCATGCCTTTTGGTCTGTTGGTATGTTTCTGAAGACCTTCACAAATGCTTCTTACTGGCTTATTTTAATTAGAAAAAAGTAGATTAAGCCTCACTACCTGTTCAGTTGGAAGACATCATTTGGCAGAACAAAGTCTTCTGAAAGAATACTATCTGCCCATCTCTACGTGAGCACGTACTGGTCTGTGTGTTCTCTTTTGAACTTTTTAAATAACTTACTTTTTCACCTCCTTCTTTTTTTTTTTTCCCCCTCAGGGCTCACACTTGTTTCAATCGTCTGGACCTTCCCCCCTATCCGTCATTTTCTATGTTATATGAAAAACTGTTGACAGCAGTTGAAGAGACAAGTACTTTTGGACTTGAGTGATACACAAACCACAGTGCCCAGCTCATTGGACTTTTGTGGATCTGTCTTCTCAAGGAATGAATGAACGTTTGTATTGGATTTCCTGGAGGAAATTTGTTTCACAGTGCAATTCAGATAATGAGGTTCCATGAAAGAGCTTATGAAGCAATTAAAAAGCATTGTGGTAGTGGCAGAATTCTCTACAATGAAACTAGAGTGTGACTGACGTGCAGGGAAAACCAAGTCTTGCAATTCGTGGTTTTTCAGGACGGCCAAACTTCTTAAGTTTATGTTCTGAGCAAACAAGAAACGTGATCCCATGTTGTGATTAATGTGGCTACTGCAAAACTGACATGTACCCGAAAACTGGATTTCATCAAAGTTGTGGAGTAGAAAATTCACGTCAAAATACGAAATCATTCAGCCCCTTACCTACCCAGTAAATTATCAAAAAATCACAGGTTTTTTTTTTTTTTTTTTATTTCTTGAAGGTACATTACATTATGCCATGTGTTATAATAGCATATCCAGTACTTGCGTTACCTAAGACTACGAGTGGCTGCATGGTGTGCACCGTAGAGCTCAAGTTCCCAGGGCAGAAGTGAACTGGAAGGAAAGTCAGCAACAAAGGATGTAACAACCACCATTTGCATTAAGGAGGTTTGTGGAAATGTGTTTGCCATTGGTGTGTATAACAAAAGATGAGCTGTAATAATGAACTTAGTAACTTAATAAGACTGATTTTATGCTTTATACTGCATGGAAACTATTTTAAGAAGAAACTAGCAATTTATCACAGCATATCAGGAAAAACACAGTGACTTCTGTTTATTTTTATAGGTTCATTATATTATGTTTCTTAGAGTGTAAACAGGAAACAAGAAAACTAAAACGCTTTTTCTGTTTTTGTCACTTTCCATGCTTGAACAGACATTCTGCTAGTGTTTATTCTTTAAGCACTCTCAAGGGAAGAAAATGCCTTTTATTTTTATAAGAATAAAAAACTCCCAAAAATATTTTGCACTGAATGTACCAAAGTTGAAGGGACATTATGATCTGACTGATAGCAAACTGCATCACTATCAAGTATCTGTAAAAACGCTTAGGAACCAGGCTTTCTTCACAGTGCCATGTCTATAGATATCAGGACTGTGCACATAAGTAATAATTTTATAATAATATATGTGATACTGTAATATGCATTTATTTTAAATGCATCTGGGTCATTTTTCATGCATTGGATAACTTAATGCAGTGGAGTTTAATACAGATATTTCATATGCTCCCCACAACTTTTTATTTGTACAGCACCATAAAACACTAGCTCGTTTGGAAACCCATAAGTAACCTACTTTAAGGTGAGCCACTGGTCATAATGCCACTGTCTCATATCAGTGAACACCTACAAGATGTAAACTGTTCATAGTGTCAAAGCTTGCATTTTCACTGCTAAATAGTTTTCTTATCAAATGTTACTTGAGAGAGTTTTTCTGGCATATCAAACACTGCTGCATGGACACCAATTTCTTTATGCTTAATTTTGCTGAAATACACGAGGCTTGCTTGCATCTATTTTTGGTACTTTCCTCCAGATGGTCTCATGGAACACTTGTGCAGCTGCATGCTGTTTCTTGTACAGCTGCTGTCACGCAGTGCGTCCACCACATTTTAAAATTCCAGGACGTTGCACTTGGATACTGGATGACAAGAACATGAATCTAGCTTTGCGCTAGCCCTCTTGGTAGCACTGAAGTGCAGCAAGCCCTGTTCTGTGGGAAAAGTAGCTTTTGAAGAAATGTTCTCACTTTGGAGACTCTTGAAAGGGCATCTCAGGGGGTATCCTGCTTGTTCTTGTGGGAGTTTTTTTCCAACGGAGGTGAACATCTATGGAGATGTCGTCAGCAAAGACTGCCACTCCACCCTCCGATTTGGAAGGCACGTGCAGCAGTGGTGGTTGCAGTGAAGACTGAGAAAACCCTTCAGGCTTACTGAGAAAATGATACCTGTGCGAAGGAAAACCCACTTGCAAAATCAGAGTGAAAGCATCCTTTTTATTTCAGGAGTAATTGAGCTTCTGCATGATGTCTGGGACTCGCTTAAGTAACGTAGGTTTTCTTATGCTACTTCTGGCTGGTATGAAGTAGCAAAGAAAAATCCAAACATGTCACCCTATTTTTACACATATTTATCAGTCTTCACTAAGATTGCATGTCACAGATCCTAATGCACATCTTTTTTCAGAACATGAATGAGCAGTAGGCGACCTGACTTTTCATCAGGTCACTCCAGCATGGCTCATGTTTCATATGATCCATTCACTGAGTAGCTAAAACTCTGGCACTCGAAACAGAATGCAACTTTTGCTTGGTTGAAGGACTGCAGAATTTTGATTTTACAATACTGTGTTATCTGTGGTCTAAAAAGGAGATTTCCCAGGTGGAAACTGTATCTACAAGTTTTGAACCAGAAACTCTTTGGAATGAAAAGTTTAAATATTTGGCACAAAGTAAGTTTATACTAGCCTGCCTGTTAAGTTATGCTTTTGTACAAATCGAAACAATAAATGCATCTTGTTGATTTTTATTTAAATATATTTACTGCACACATTTGTTCTATATTTATGCATTTATAAGTAAGTGAACTCAGTCATGATGTTCTGGTATTCTGTAAAGACGTGACAAGGTCACCAGCAGGGCAGCTGTCAGTTAAAAAAAAAAAAAAGAAATCTAGAATCCCTGTGGCATTAAGACCGAGGGAGACTGAGGAGAAGTCCTGCTTCCTCCTTTGCTGCCAACATCACCTGGGGGACTCTAGAAAAATGCTATTTGAAAGTGATGATGAGTTAGCTGCCCAGATATGGCTACCTACAGTGCCTTGAGCACTTGGCCGGCTCTTTGTGTTGCTGTAAGTGATGCTGCTGCTCTGAAGAGATTAGCAGGGAGGGAGTATAGCAAAGGAAGTCTGAGCTTTCTCAAACACCCACATCTCCAGGGTACTGCATGGAATAGTGTCCCTTCAGTGTGGGAAGCCATTCCCATTACGTGTGTCCCAAGTGAAAGCCAACTTTCATGTCCTGCAGATGATTGCAACAAGCGACCACAGTGCTTTTGCTTATGATGTGCTGTGGCAGGCAAGAGGGTCCAGACAGAGAAAGGCTGAGCAGCCTTTCTGAAAGCTCTGTATCTCCTCAGAGCTTTTCCAGGCAGTGCTAAGGAGCTTTGCATTTAGGGAGGAAAAAAAGCCAGTCAGCCTGAAGTAGACAAAAGATTCTGTTCCGCTACAGCGTGATGACAGCTCGTACTAACTTGACGTGCAGCATCTCCCTCAGACAGAGTATGGCTGGGGCGGTGCCCGCAAGAGTTAAAGTGAGGATGCCCATGTTTCCTGCTCTGCTGGGAAGCCACGCATTGCTAGCCAAAAAGCAGCTAGCAGGTCCTTGCAGCCTGCCTGGCCAGGCTGGCAGCGCGGTGCCTGCTGTGGAGAGGCCTCTGTCGCCAGCACCCCCAGGGCCAGGCCCACCTCTTCCCAAGTCCCAGCATCCCAGCTGAGCAGAGGTGCGCTTTGCTCACCTGGCGCTGGTAACAGTCAATTTAACCATAACCCTCCTAAATACACCAGAAGAGCTTGTAATCAATGCAATTATGCAATGCGTGCACCTACTGTAGCAAGCAGTTACCGGTTCAACATCTGCAAGCCAGCAGCAGTTAGGGGAGCTGTGGTTTTGCCCACAGCAGGTAGGAGATGGGCATCTGCTACCTCTGTCACACCATCAGCAGCGCCTTGCAGGGTAACACAGGAGAGCCTTCTTTCAACCCGAAATAAAATCCAATTTAACATACAGTTCTGCTGCCCAGAAGCAAACCTTTTCCCCCATTCCCTGCCTGATGTTTTTCCTTAGTATTCATCAAATAATTGCCTTTTCTACTTTTAAATGTAATTTTCATTATCCTTGTTGTGAACCTACCATAAAAAAGTGTCAATATGACTTAAAGAGTAGCTAGGGTGAAATCCATCTCTATACACAGACCTGCTGGGCACCACATACACTCCACATTGAAGCGGTTAACCTCAGGTCATGTATGGAGAATATATGTAATCTTTGGGGAAACTGAAAATCTAGGCAGCAGCATGCTGGCAGGACATCAGACAAACTTTCTGGCATGAGTTAAACTGGCAGAGCACCGGACTGGTAGTTTGCTCAGTTTAAAATTATAGGAAAGAAAATAGTTTTGTGGTTTCTTATGTATTTTTAATCCTTTTAAATGTTTAAAAAAAAAAAAAAAAGCTTCCTTCAGAAGCATTCATAATGGTTTCATCTGGTTGCTAAATGTAATCTCAGCAGTATTAATTGCAGATGTTTACTGAATTTCTGCAGTGGTAGCTGCAGAGGTTTATGGAGATACTTGCAAGCACACTGTCTCTGGACTGAGGGAACTCCTGTTCACAAAGGGGGAATCTGCAGCAGCTGTGTTTAAATAGCCTGTATAAGTTCATTTCCCATAGCATAAAGCAAGTGAAATCTTTTCAGCAAATGAAAATTATTTGTATTAAATTATACTAGTAGTTATGTTTTTCTTGCTATTGTTTTTCTGTGGAGGGATAATTTATTCCTGTTGGCACTAATGGGACTTGAGCCATAAGTCTGGTCTCCAGTCGTATGATTACCAATTCAGCTTTAACGTTAACCTTACAGTATTAATACTCAACCACCACTGCTGTTTCCCCTTCTCATCCCTTCCTCCCCAGGCAAGCAAACTGGACTCCAAGCAAAATTTCAGAATAGTTACTCAAGCCTGGCTTCTTAAACTGTTTGCATTTTGGCTCAATTATGCGGCACAAAACAGAGCTGTAGAAATGTTATGGGTTGACTAGCTTACCAATTGCAAGTAAAAAAATGCTTTACAATTTTGTTAGCACAGCCACAGTGGCTGCTGCTGGACTAGGCTAACATTTTTCCTAAATATTTTACAATAAAAAAAAGAGTTTAGGGGGTTGAATATGAAATTGCTTCTTTGCTAGAAAAATAAATGTACATTAGGTTAATAGTAGGGGAGAAGAACCACCTTATTGTAAAGCCAGTAAGGCCAGAAGCCTTTTTACAGTCCATTTTTTGTTAGCAGTATGCAAAATTATAAAGTTGACCATATAAACACAGTTTTCACCGTGTGTGTTGGCTTGTGTTTTGCATCTCTTTCAAATAGACCACGAGCTTCATAGTGCTTCTGTTCGGTTTCAGACGAACTAGTTTCAGCACTAGACTACTACTATTTAAAATGTTCATTGCTATGAAATGTTTTTTATTCCAACATTTTAGTATGTTCTAAAATAAATTTACCTTAAAGAAAAGTATTGTTCACGTTGAAACTTCATTTAGGGTTCTATTTCATAGGCTTTGCTCAGAGACATGTTATGCCATAGGTATTTTAAGGTAAACTCATGATTAATTTGAGAGTTCTATTTAATATCAGTGACATTATAATGACCTCCTGGTCACTGCTTAGAAAGGCTCCTCCTGACTGTAGGTAAAAGGATGACACTCAAGCACTCTTCTGGAATGGTTACAGTCCATTGTAGTACCTGTATGTGTTCAAAATGCAATTAAAGTATCTCTTGAGGACAATGTGAAATAATTACTTACACTGATTAGCCCCCTTGTAAGTCCATAATTGGAATTTTGAACTTGTTTCCTTTATGGTACCAAATGCAGTCAGATTACATTGCAGAACGATAATAAAAATTTAACTACACAGGTATTCTGACAAATCTCTTAAAGTTATGGTGAATGTAGAAGGGAGCTGAGCTATGCTTCTTTCAATCCTTTCTCCCTTTAAAAACTTCTGAATAATGAAAACTGTATTTTGTTTTTCAGTTGTTTCTTTTTTAGAACTTCCAGAAACTTCTCACTCAGTCCCTAATAGAAGAAACCTTGTCTACTTAGAGGGTTTTTTGATAAGCAATCAGGAGGTACATTGTTCCACTAATTTAACATAGTTTTGTGCTGACATCAATATAATCAGCTTTTAAATGTATAGACCTACAAAACTCCACAGGACTCTGCTCTCCCTTATTCTGGGCCGCCTTCCAAAGGCCAGCCGTCCTCTCCTTTTAATTGCAAATAATCCTACAATCACCCGGAGACAATTGCTGACTGTAGCTATAGCATCAGAGCGGTTTGTTTATTTTTTCATCAAGAATTAAACTGGTCTTCTTTGCCTCAAGAGCAGCTCCTTTCAGTCCAGGGAGTTGATAAGATCATAGTTACTCTGACATCTAGATTCTGAGAGGTTTAAGAAAAACAGTCATGAAAGTGTTTTGGAAAACAGTTGATTAGGTGTCCAAGGGTAAAATGTCCTTTCATTTTGGTTTTGCAAAATTAATAATGTGGCAGGGGATTTTTCTTGCAATGTTCTCTGTCGCCAGAATTTCTGAGCTGCCACGGGCTGCTTCAGGCTGTTGGCTGGAAGGGTGCGTAGCTCTTGTAGCGAGGCAGGTGAGTGCTGATCCAGAGATCACGGCAGCAGGTCATTCGTTACCTTAGTGAGGACTGTGCTTCCCACAGGTGGAGGCTTCGTCATACAGCCCTTGAACTGGTTTCTTCCGAAAGCTCGTTCATATCTGCATTGCCTGTTAATTGCGATACAAGCAGCTCCTGACGTACTCCATAGACTATTTGGTACCTCGCATTTTAAATGAGAATTAAAATTTTTATAGTTAGAAATACTCATCTAGCAGTACAAATCAGGTCAATAAAAGATTTTGCTGAGACATCGTATTTGATTGCCATGCTGACTGCAGTCAGGCACTGGAGCTGGGTAATTTTAAAATAGATTACTGTATGAATAAGCAAATAAATCTCTGAAGCCTCATAAATAATGCTAAGGAAGGAATGTAATTGTAGGTGCTGTAATGATAAGATATGGCAGTTCCACCCAGCAGACGGAGGATACAAAATGTAACCATGCAACAGGGCTAGAGAGAAGACAAGACTGAAAGAGTAGGGACAGAAAAAGGACTACACTTTGCAAGCGGGGAGCAGGACAGTGAGCTGTGTGGACCACTGGGTATACAAAAGGGGATACATTTTGCTTGAAAATTAGACTATGATAATGTACCCAGGAAAAATGTCTATTCATCCTGAAATACATTAATGTTACTGCCACTGCAAGACATATTTTACCTAATTGTTAAGTTTTGAAAATCTAAAGTACACGATCAGAAAACCTAGTCCGATGTTGTTTTTTCTTGTTTTATTGGTTTTAGGGTTTTTTGGGGGTTTGGTTTTTTGTTTTGGACTACTGTCGGGAAAATTAAGGCTTTGAAATAAAATAAGGGTGGTGTCTGGAAGTTTGTACAAATAATTGTCTTACCATTTGTACAAATAATTATTGTGCTTATTACTAGCTGCTTTTGGCAAGAGAAATAGTATCTCATAAGAAGTTAAATCACCACTACCGAAGGTGACTTTCATTTTAAATGTGATGGGCCAAATCCCTGACCTTTAGATGTGTGAAAATGCAAGCGTTTATTTTAGATGGTTGGGGTTTGTGTTATGGTTGCATTAGAACCATGACTTTCCACAAAGTGTGTTTTGTCATTCTGGCATTGATAGGACATTTCTAAAGCTTATTTAAGGTAATGAAAACATTCTCAATGATCTATTTAGCTTTGGCCAAGCTGATGCGAGTCTTGATGCCATTCACACTCGAACGGTATTATCAGAAAAAAAATACTGTGTAAGAGGGTAGGTAGATTTCAGGATCTGATTCTCTACCTAAAAGCTGACCTGGTTCTTTACCTAAAAGCCAAGACTATTGGGTAAGTCAGTATAAGAGTCAAAAGAAGAATTCCTTGCAAGCTTTCTTCTTCAGCATGGTAACTGAGGTGGTAAGAGTTTGATATAAACTTTTAAGTCCTAAACTAGAAGACAACTAGTACGTTGGACCATAATGGTTCAATAGTTCCATATAGCAGGACATTTTTCTGCAATGAGTCTGCAACACTCAGGATACTGCTGTTTATTATCAGCATTGCAGGGAGGGAGAAGAATTATAATAATATTAAGTACATAAATCATCTCAGAAGGATGGTTTTTTCTTTGCACTCTGTTTTTCCTTGGAATGACATAGCCTTGAGGGCATCCATGAATCCTGATCAGCAAGGCTGCTTTTTGTATAAGTGACTGAACATTTGTACTTGTAAGGGCTGGTACAGTATGGAAGGGGAAGACTTGAGAGAAAAAGAAGTTAATGAGGGATGTGGTGTGGAATACTGGTACCCCCAAGTCAGTCGACATTCTTGCCCTTGCTAGGCTACAGTTTGGGTTATTCAGCATGTTTGAAAGCGCAAATAGTTTTACAAGTTTTTGTAGTGGGGATGCAGGCATCCAGAATCTAACAGGTATACAGGTGCATCTCCCTCATTTTTGACAATTACTTGATATAATTTTATACCAAGTTCTTTGTTTTTAATGAATTTCAGGCACTGAGAATACAGAGTGCGTATTTATTTCTAAGCTTTAAGTAGAACACATGTGGTGTATTTTTTAATCCTTTCCATATTTTTCAGTTAAGTGTTCACAAGACTGTATATCAAATACAATACCAAGTTTTTCTATCTTTCTACGAGCCAGTTTAAGTTTCGTCTGAATTTGGTATATGTCTTTCACAAAACACTAAATGGGGAATATGTGCTTCAAGCATTAAGATGGTGCATGTCCTTTTCTCCATTTACATTGCATTACATTTCACTTTTTCTTTGAGGCAGAGAGAGCAGATAGGAAATGTGTTGAGTGTGTTACAGGGGCACACAATGTATTTCGTTGTGCCTGGCTTCAAGGAGTGTACTGTAATGTTTGCTCACAGATTTGCATAATTATCTGCTCAGTTGAATACAGGACTGTTGTGTTGTATTTCCTGTTATTCAAAAACATTTGGGAAAATTTTTCTGTGTATAAGTTTATTTTCATACTGATCTCTATTTTGTTTAAGACCATGTTCATCACAAAATCACTTAATGAAAATAAATCTTCTTACAAAATCCACTTTGGAAATCAACTCTTTTATTGTGCCTCTGAATATATCGTAACATCATTTTTTAAATGAGTGCCTCTTACCTGTAGATTATTCTATGTCATTTGCAGCATTTAAAAACCTTTAGAGAAACCACAAGATACCCTTCCTTACGTCACCTTTTCTAAATGACTTCTGGTGGCCTATGGAGTCTGGTGTGTTACAAATCATAATTTTGGAAGCACAGAAACTAAGGATTCTGCAGCCATATGCAACAGAATTTGAACAAGAATTACGTATGAAACAAAGACTATTACAAATTAAGCAAAGCAAGCACCAGATACTACAGTCAACACTTTGGAGAGGGCCAAGCTTCGCGAAAGTCTCTGCTTTTCAGTGGAGCATCTAAACTGGCAGTGACAGTGGCTGTGACACAGAAGAGCACTGTATTTGCACAGGGAAGGATATTCAGGGAAGAATATTTTCTTCTGTCTCTAATAAAAGTCGGTGGCCCCCACAAAAGATTTCCTCCTACTTTTGTAACAGATTATACTAGTTCCAGCAAGAGATACTGGTCTTTATTTGGCACTTAGAGGAGGGTTCTCCCCACCAAGATACAGTCCAAGGAGGCCTTTGCTCTAGAATGTTTAAATGGCAGGTTGTCACTTCTCCTGTGTGTTACATAAACACCTTGTAGAATCTAATATTGAAGTGATATTTCTATTATTATAAAACTCTTTCTAGAAAGTAATTTTGCATTGCCTTGCTGCTAACAGAAACACGATGCAAGCTAACCGAAAGCATTGAAGGGGAGCTGCTGTGGGAAGAGGCTTTGAGACTCACGCTCTTTGAGACTTGGTTCTCTCTCATAGTTCTCGATGTTAGACTCCTAAGACAGTTTCATCCAGATCACTGATAACTGATGCCATGTATTGAGTAATTGCTCATTTTTCCCTCAATATAAAGACTGGAGTTTGTATAACGCTGTGCCGGGTGACACTGAGGCAATTGTGGTAAGCAGTGACTGGGTAAAATACAGAGACTATTTGCCCACTGCATTGAGAGTTGCCTTTTGTTTCTCATTTCCTATGCACAGATGTGGTGGGTTTCTTGCAGAGATTTTGGCATGGGCAAAAAAGGTCAGATTTTTTAAGCCACCATTATTAAATAAAAACATGGTACTTCTTTTTGGATGAGGCGGGTATCTGTACTTGGTGATTAGGTCATTTCCAGAGCTGACCGTTGCAAGTATGGCAGGAGACAGCATGCTGATTCTGAGGGACCTACGGCAAAACGTTCTGTGCTTTGGGCATTTCATGTTTTAGGTTGGCATTTGGTATCAGAGAGGTTGCTTTAGCTGACAGTGCTCTCGTAGATGTTTGGGACATTGGTAATCTCTACAGGGTGGTGGGGTGTTGAGGTTTTTTTGCTTATTTTACCCTCACAGAGTGAGAGAAACCACCATCAGTGTCACCAAGTACAGGAGCATCACCCCTAAGACAGGCAGCTTTATGCTATCATCTGAGATGCGCTGATTCAGCACATTTTTCAGCTAGGCTGCTCTGGTGTTCTGGCGTGCCAACTCCATGCTCTTCCACCAAGCAAACAGCTGTGGGTACTTTGCACAACGATCATCCACTTTGCAGGCAGGTTTGCTCTCACTTCGTGAAGGCTGCAGTGGTAGAGGCAACATGCAGAAGATACGGATCTTTCCCCATGACTTTTGAACTGCAGGACACTGAAGATGCTCAGGTAAGGCTTTGTTTTGCATGTGTTGTCACATTATTTAAGCACATACTGCCCTGTGGAATGGTGATGCCACAAAGAGACTTAACCAACCGCTTGGTGGAATTAGTATCTTGCCTTACAGGTTTTGAGGTGGTTTTGGTGCTACAGATCAGGGTCATGCTTGTCAATGTCTTCTCAAAGAAGTCACCACAAACGAGCTGGAGAAGGCAGCTCAGACATTCTCAGCTTCCATCTAGGTGGCTGTTGATGTTGTCCACTTGTGCCCCACTCCAGCGACGCAGTTACCTGCTGAGAAGGGTAGGGTGCTGTCTATTCAGTCCAAATTACATTGACCCTGGGACGGGGTCAAGTTGAAATCAGCACTTCTTGAGCGAGCAAACTGAGCTTTTGCCACAAGGTTAGCTTCCTAAAACACCTATGGCACTCTGATCATTGTGAGCTGTACGTCACAGCTTTGCCACATTGGTAACTGAAAAAGAAGAAACAGTTCTTTGCATGAAAGCCTCTATAGACTGTAAAAAGCCAGCTTTGTAACGGAGAGATAATTAAGGAAAGCAAGAGAAGAAATAATTGTTAAGAATGGGAATTATGAAGCCAACACCTTTGGGACAATTAAAAAATAGCAATTAATGACCAGGTGCATGCCTTAGTAATAAGCATAGTTCATGATCCTGTACTGTTGTGACCGTCAGCCTACTATTCCCCCTTCTCCACCCTTTGTCATTCTCTGTGGTGGTGTATCTAAGTAAATTCCAAAGGCCTCAGGGTGGAGTCCGGACAATTATACCCTTCTCCAAGTGCCATACATGTTTCTATGGCGTTATATAAACAGATAATCAAGACTACGATAACATGTATGTCATGAAGTATATTTAGTATGTATTTGGTTTTCAGAACTTAAGGGGAGAGTAGAGCAAATCCTGGCCTTAAAAAGGATCGGTCAAGAGACACAACAAGAGACAAACATAAGCACTGTCATTTACTTTTTGGCACTATGTGCTATAATAACCTAAAACATCTTAATTGTAGTCATCATTTAATTTTACTCCTGTGGATCATTTGGTATGTTCGGAATGCTGCTTGCTTTTCATACTGCACAAAGAACACTTAACAAAACCAATTTTTTCTACATGTTATATTTTTATTTGGCAGATGTTTATGAAATCATGTTATAATGAAGAAAGAATACAGTCTGGAACTCTGCAGAGATGGTGGAACTCTGTGGAAGAGAGTAAAGATTTTTGGACTTTTTTTTGTCAAAAATATCCACAGCTCAAAAGGCTAAAAATCTAGATGGAAGGTCAAGTGACCAGGAGTTAACACTTAAAAAGCAGCTCTTACTGTGCCAGCTGCATGGTATAACATATTCCAAAGTCTTCAAGAATACTTTCAGTTTTCTTAAACTGCTTATCTCATCTTCATTTATACTACTCTTAACTATCTTAATGTAAGCATTGCTGTGACAGCATGACTTAGGTACTGTACTCATCATGCACATAGCAATTACCCGTTTCACTGGCAGTGCCATGGCATAAGCAAAATTAACCCAGTAACTAATGGTGCACTGCTGAAACTTAAAATTTAAAACTCTTATTACATTACTATTACTGCCTTTATGGCAAATCTATTATAAAACGGATGTTTGCAAATTTCTAGGGCAGCTGGTTGGATTGCTTCACAGAGGAAATCAATTTGGCAAACAAATTGCAGCTATTTTAGAACTCTTTCTAATTTCAACTTATTTCTAAAGCATGCTTCAGGCCACAAGTTAGTCTTTTAACTTTTTTTTTTTTTTTTCCTTTGGGTTCCTTAAAGCAAGAGGCTCTGAAGACCCAGTTGCCACTTTTGCACATAAAAAAGATTGTCTAACTGGCTCTGTGTGAGATGTGTACTTATTACTGTAAGTAATAAAAAGTAGGTTCTGTTCCCGTTTGAACATGCATACGCAAATGTCAGTGAGAACTGGTTTACCAATTTCTATTTTTAGCTGAACCTAGCCAGTAATATGCTCACCTAAGACGCTGCAAGCAGCATCACGAATGTAACATAAAAAGCATAACCACGCGTAGTCACTGCTGGTAAGCGGACACAAATTTTCTTACTGTGGTTGTGGGTTTTTTTGTCAGATCCTGAGGTACGCTAGACCAGAAAAGAAAGCAAACGCTGCAGAGTTCGCACATCTCCCCACGGCCTCCCCGGCACCAGCGGGGCACACGGATGGCTTCGCGCGGCCGACCTTTACACCATCACACCTAGCGCTACCCCAATGCCTCAGCCTTTCCCCTTTGTTCTTGTACTCCTGGATGCAGCAGGCAGACCGATAAGCCTCATTACAGTGTTCAGATTAGATGCAGCCCTTTGACTAGGAGATGCTATCGGTGCACCTCACCCAAACCGGCGGCTCTCCCTGCCCTGCGCTCCACCAGGCGGCTAAACAAAATGGCTCTCCCGCAGCGGCCCCGGACGCGGGCGGGCCCTCAGCCGGCGGCTCACGGCCCCGCTCCGATCCTCCATCGGCTCCCACACAACCGGCCGGGCCCAGCACCCCGAGTGGGGAAGGGGGGATAGGCGGCCGGTCCGCCTCAGCGGGGCCGGGCAAAGCCGCGGCTCCCAGCACCGCGGGAGAAGGAGGAAGAAGCGCAGGAGCGCGTCCCGGCCGCGTCGGCGGCGCCCCCTCGGCTCCTCCCGAAGGAGTCGGGCGAGGCGACGGCTGAGGCAGGAGGCACCTGCCGNCGTGAGGGGCTTCGTGGGAGTCCGGCGGAGAGAGGTGAGCGTACCCGAGCTGGGGTCGCAGCTCCCGGCCTCAGCCGCCGCGGATGAGGGCGGGCGGGCGGGCGGATCCGGTGGGGCGCTAGGTGGGCGGTGGGAGCGTCGTGCTACCTCCCCCACCCCGTGTCGGGTCTCGCCGGGGCGCGTCTCCCCGCCGCGGGGAGCTCTGGCGGCAGCACCCTGAAGCGCGGGGGTGCCTTTGAGGAGAGTTGGGGGGGTACCGCGGGCATCCTGGGCCGGGTCCCGCCGGGACGCCGGCGGCCCGCCCCGACCGGGTTTCGGACTCGGGAGCGGGCAGCCCCCGCGGGCTCTCGTTGCGGTAGTACAGGGAGGGTGGAGGTGAAGGGATTTCTTCGTATCCTTCAGCCCCCTCCAGACGGGGGCTCGGTCGCGGGGGGAAGGCCCGGGTGTGAAGCGAGGGGACGGGAGTGCGGGGTGCGGATCGGCCGGTGCCCCTTCTCCGCTCAGAAAGGGGAGCCTGGGCTGACCGGGAGTTCTCGTCTCCGCCAGGCTGTCGCTCGCGCGGATCTAACGTTGCCTTAGCGTTGGCTGCGGCGCGGGGCAGGTCAGCGCCGAAAGGCTAAAGCGCGGCTGAGGTGCGGAGGTGTGCGGGGACGGCTCCCGGGGCTGGCGGGGAGTGGAGGGGGTCGCTCGGCCAGGGCGCTGGGTGCCCGCCAGCCGTCGCCAGCGAGGGAGGCGTGGGGCCTGCAGTGTCGCGTAGTGTCCTGGTGCTGCTTGTCCGTGGTCATTCTCTGCTGAAGCAGAGCGTCTTCCTAGCCCGGGGCAGGGACCAGACTTTTCTTGGAAAGAGTTAAGTGAACTGACTTCTTGCCCCGTTAAAGATAGTTTGTTGGGAAGTCTTCTCTTTAATGGGAAGCTTGCAGATTTCTGAGAGATGCACACTTCTAACGTCTGTTACTCGGGGATTTTGGTGTAATGTGTAACAACACAGGTATCAACTTTTAATTTGGGAAATAATTAATGCGTTAGAACTTGTGCCTTTTCTCATAGCTAATTGGATTTGAAATTGGACCGCGTTCTCCTGAATAGTTTATGTACCTGTTTGTGGGTTTCTGCCCTCTATGAATATGCATTTTTCTCTGTTCGTGTTGATGCCAAGCTAAAAAGAGGAGACGTGATTTCTCACCAAGAAACAGTTAATTCAACATAAGACAAAAGTTCTCCTTAATAATGACTCTTTAAGAATAGTGATGTAAAGCAAAAGCTTATATAATAACTTTGATAATAGTAAGCTCTTAGTCAGTAAGGTCAATTGTCTAATGTAAATGAATCTTTTTGTGCTGAAGTACTACAGTAACAAGATAACTTTAACCGTTAAACTGTATTTACTGAGTACAGCTCTAAGGAAAGTCATGTGCAATATCAGACATCTCAATCAGTCTCTTAACTAATAAGCTGTCATGTAACTGGGGAAAAAGGAATGCATGTTTGTTACAAACAAGATGATTCAAAGACTCTTATGTTGGATTGTGTTGTGACCCCTTGATAATTTTTTAAAAAGTTATTTCATGGTTATCAAATGTGACACTGAAGATATTCTTAAACTGTGTAGTATTTTTTTTCCTGCTAAAGCATGAATAAGGATTTAAATGCAAAATAATTCCAATATGAATATCCATGTTCCAAGAACTGGTAATTTGAACAGTGTTTGATTGGTACTGGATTGTATTTGAATCATAATCAGTTAAAGTGCTCCCCCAGAAGTTTCTGATAGTATGCCTCTGTCATTTGAAACTGAAAGTGTATTTTTGTAAGTTTAACTGTATCTGAATTGTAATTTGCCTTGTGATTTATTTTTTTTCCCCTTCACTAATAGAGGTAAACCTACTCTTGAACTTAAAATAAACCATCAATTAAGTCTTCCCGTTATCCTTCAGTAACCTTTTTCTGCTTTGCTTTTGCATTTCACCTGAAGAAATGCTTCAGGCGTATAAATGTGAATGCCAAAACACAGGATTTTTACTGTTTGGTGGTGGTTTGTTTTTGGTTTTTGTGTTTTTTTTTAACAGTAGTAGAAATAATGTGGGTAGGTGTATCTTCGTAATGTGCTGTTCTGCTGGTTTATTACGGTAATTTAATCAGGATTACTAAATCACTTGGTTCTAAATGATCTGAACTTGCAAAGAGGATGTTGTCCATTCATGCTCCTTTCTGACAATCTAGCATTAAAATGAAACATAGATGTTACAAGTGATTTTAATAAGAAATGTGAACCTTCCCACTGGAAAAAAAAAAAGTTGTTGTTGGTTTGGTTTTGGTTTGTTTTTTTTTTTTTTTTTTTCCCCTGTGGTTAGCTATTCCTGCTGTGTTGCAGACAACAAACAGCAAGGATTTTTGGTTAAGTCCCCTAGAGATACCAGTTAAAAGTGTAAACTTAAGGGAATTGCTGGAACTTACTGAGAATCCAAGGAAAAGTTAAAGCTTATTTTCAGAAAGCTAAAAAAAAAACCAACCCCAAAACATATCATTGATAGTTTAGCAGTTACTAGCATTTTTACTAGAACTGAAGCTTATCCCTAGTATTTTATGGATATGCTCCAGGGGGGGTGAGGAACTTATCTTGAATATTAAAATTCTATTGGGGGGGGAAAAAAAAAAAAGGTCTTTCATTTAATTTTCTTAATATGTCTTGATTAGTATTCCTTTCAGGTTTTATTTTTATGGTGACTAAATGTGTTGTTTTCAGGTCACTACTGAACAAACCTAAGGCTCTTTTAGTCTGCTAGACCTTAAACTCTAATACTTGTATACTTTCCTGCGCTGTAATTATGGGATTTCCAGAACTCTTAATAATTTTGCTTTAACAGGTGACTGGTAGAAGAGAGAGACCTGTTCCTGACAATGTCGAGGAGAAAGTTGGAGAATAAGAGCCTTTCTGGCTTGCTAGCCACATCTCTGCAGACACAAATCAAGACAGACAATTTCCACAATTTTTATATGCTTGAATCAAAAGAGCTAGGAAGGTAAGATTATTCCTATTTGTTTTACTTTAGTAAGAGGAATTTCTGCTGCACGAGAATTCTTTGTGCAGTGATAGACCTTTTCTGGCAAAGTTTTATGGTAGCAGATGGGGGGTGAAATATGCCTCTCCCCTTCCCCACTTGTTCTTTGCGGTATCCAACAGACTCTCTAGGGACCACGACAAGGTACAGTGAGACATAAGTTGCCAGCCTTTTCCATGTCAGAGAGATTTAGCCTGTTTTCATAGGTGTGTAGATCTGGGATTATGTACCTTTTCTTCCATGCCCCCTGTCTAGTCACACATCACATTCCAGGTACATAAACTAAAGAAGAGATGACATAGGGTAATACTGCAAGACAAAGAATGGGGATTTTCAGTTGGTTGTTCCAGTTGTTTGGTTGTTTTTCTTTGAAGTCCAGAAAACAAAGATCTTTTTCTCTCCCCCTCCCGCCCTCAAGCAGTTACTCTAAGTTTCTAAGAACCTGCTGCTTCAGAGTAGTTTTGTAGCCTGCTTCCCTTGCTCCTGTTTGCAACAGTAACATAGGAAATAAATACAAAGGGTTTTTTCTTTTCTTTCATATTATACCGTTTCAGACATCTGAGTTAATGCTTTTTTGAAATCGTTGGGTTAATCCATACCTTGAAAATACTCGGGGAATTGGGTGTAAAGCCATGCAAACATAATGCCATTGTCATGTTTCCAAGCTCCTTGAACAGAAGTGGCATGAGTTAGTTTTACAGCTGTTGTGCCTTGCTGTGCTCCACAGCGATCCTTTGCACCTGTAACTTGTTTTGTCAACAAAGACACTCTTCTACATGTGATTTTGTAAGCTCTTAGCCTTCATTGTTCTCTTGGGTTTGGTTTTGTTGTTGGTTTTTTGTTTTTTTTTTTCCCCCTAGCATGTGCTTTATCTGGTACACTTTGATAAAAAGTGCACCTTGTGGCCCATAAGTTTTAGTCTTTTCTTACCCCTTTGTCAGCTCCTAGTTTTGAATTTTAAGCTCTACAGAAGCAGCTTATATGCACCATCTTCTAGAAGTCCAGTAGTCTTAAAATGCAGAATCTTTCGATTATACATACTTGTGACAGGATGTCTAAAGCAAACAAAAATATAGATTTTGTGTCAATTCCAAAACACAGTCTTTAATACTTTCTGTACATGCAAAACCAGGCATAACAAAATAAGTGCCAAAATGCAAAGAAACGGAAGCAGAGTAGTATGTTTTCCAGACATATTTTTTACTTTTCCTGGCCTAACAGTGTGTGTATATGTGGGTTTTTTAAATGTTTTTAAGGGTTTACAGCATTCTGTAAGTGATGTAAAATCCACCTTTCTTTGTAGCTTCTCTAAAAGATTTAATATGCTTTTCACTTGCAATTTCTTCTTCCTCTTCAGGTTACTTAGTAAATGGTTCTTTTGTTCTTCTCTGCTTAAGCTTCCCAAGCCCCATTTTTTCCTCCCACACCCTTATCTTTTAGGTTCTTTGGTATTTAAGCCACTGACTCAGGAAGCAGGCAGGTTCTGTTTAGTGGGTTAAGTAGTTTTGTCCCCAGCGTGTGGATGGCTTGGGTTCTTCTAAAGTAGTTGAATTTCTGTGGTTTATAATTTGGGATATGAAAACAACCTGAAAACGTTTTTTTTATCTCTTAAAACTGGGCTGTAAAGTATGATGGTTAACCAGTTGCTTTGCAGGCAACAAAGAGCAGGAACCACTTTGCTTGCTTCAGTGCAACACTTCAGATCTGACTTTTTTTGCATTTCTGGGGAAATTCCACTGCTCTAAAACAATTTCGTGTCTTAATTTTGTCTTAATAATTGACACACTACAAATACAGTATAAACAAGTGGAAATTCTTACATCATCTATCTGGAGATACTGCTGACCCTCAAAACTTATACCCACAGTGACTAGAAGGAAGATGTGCAAAAACTATCAGGGAAGATCTTGCTGTTCTCATGAAACTCAACCAGTTCCCCTTTTTTAGTTTTAAAGAAACTATTGTGGTTGACAGGGTGATGTGATGTTAAAATGAGAATGTAAGTTTGGTGGGGGGGTGTCTTATAAATATGTTATATTATGAAATTCAGCTCAACAACTTCAAATGCTCTGCAATAATAAGCTGGTTTAACAATTGGGAAAGGACTTGGCCATTCCAGGCTTACAAATAGTTGCTAAAATGAAGCGTGTACATGTATCAGACTGTAAATAACTTTCACCTCTTAAATTAATTTTTCTTTTGAGTTTTGTACTCTTACCTTTCTAAATTTAGTGCTTTAAAGAAAAAGACATCCTACAACTAATTGATGTTGAAATAAATGACAGAGAAGCTGTTTTGTTGACTTTATTTCTAACTAAGCGATAGCAGTACGATTAAGGTCAGCTTTACATGTTTAATAATTTAGTCAGTTTGTACAAGCTGTATTTAACATTGTTATTTGTAAATGGAAATCTGATTTTTCATGAGATGCTCATACATTTTTTGATTAAATCCTAAAGTCTAAATTTTTTTCAAAATAGCTGCAGACATGCAGTGTTTTTTTTTTTTTTTTTGTTGTTGTGGGGTTTTTTTTTGTTTGGGTTTTTTATGAGATGTTCCTTTTAGGCATTGGGTTTTTTGCACCAGAAGAAAGGCAAAGCCTGCAGGGCAACATAGTCATTTCCACTGAAGAAGCTAATTTAGTTGAAAAAGCGCAGGTCAGATAGCTGGTTCTGAGCTTCTTCATCCAGTTTGTTCTTAGTATGCTGTGGTAACAAAAAACTTGCATGGAAAGACATTGGTTTTTTGAAGACATAAATATAGATCTTGTTCTCTGTACACAGTTTTATAACTGTTTTTAGAAATTTACACAACTTATTTTAGCCTTTCATGTTGGGTTGCCTTTTTTTTTAATAATGTTTCTTGTATCATTTGAAAACACTTTGCAAGTATGCAGCTAGGCATTTCTGGGAATGCAAAACTTGTGATTATAAAACTTTGTTTTTTCGAGAGTTTATAACTTGGCTTAAAACCCCCACATTTTTCCCTTAATTTTTTAAAAGGTCAGCTTGGTGTTTTAACTGCAGTATGTGGTTTTCTTTTAAAAACATTTCTTTGCCAAAATACATTTTTGTTTCCATACCTAAACAGTTGGCTAGGAAATAAAGCGGCGCACTTCGCCTAACTGTAATTGAGAAAGAGAATGCTAAGTAGTGTGTCTCTTTCTGTTAAGATGTTTTTAAGCATTTTGCAGATACCTGGTTGTTTTGGGGTGTTTTTTTTTTGTTTTTTTTTGTTTTTTTTTTTTTTTAGCAGTACTACATGGTTTGCGGAGGGAAATTCTCTTTGTGACTTTAAAATCTTCTGCCCTGAAGACCTTCCTTCCCACCCCAGCATACAAATACACTTTATCTTCTGTGTTCATTCTCTACTTTTCACAGGCTTTTGCTTTGTTTATTATTGTATCCTCTAGGTGCTATAATGTGGATGAGGTTTTTTTTAATATAATATTGCCAACCTGAACAAAGCCTTGAGCAGCCTGGTAGGATCTCATAGCTGGCCCTGCTTTAAGCAGGAGGTTTTGCTAGAGACCTCCAGAAGTCCCTTCCAACCAGAATTATTCTCTGATTCTGTGATCCTACAGT
Source organism: Scopus umbretta (assembly GCA_013400535.1). NCBI lineage: Eukaryota > Metazoa > Chordata > Aves > Pelecaniformes > Scopidae > Scopus > Scopus umbretta. The sequence goes on from VZTL01063831.1 coordinate 30,149, forward strand.
GAGAATATCCATGTAATCTGATGCTCCGATTTAATGCTTAGCTAGTCTGTATAAAGGGATTGTACTGGGTCTTGCCAAAGCTTCATCTAGCTTAGTATCCTTTCTCCTACAGTGGCTGAAAGTGAATGTTCAGGGAATAGTGTCAGAACAGGCCAAGCACAGCATTCCACTGTTAAATTTCTTTTTTTTTACTTTCTAATTTGCCATGCCTTTTTATTTCTAATGGTGATTTACATACTTTTTATGTCTTGGGTCTTAATGTCTTCCCTTTTATTTTGTAGAGGAAGATGTGCTGTGGTTAGAAAATGTGTAGATAAATCCACAGGCCAAGAGTATGCAGCTAAATTTTTAAAGAAAAGAAGAAGAGGTCAAGACTGCAAAGCAGAGATTCTTCATGAAATTGCTGTGCTTGAATTAATGAAATCTAATCCTCGCATAGTTAATCTTCATGAAGTCTATGAAACAGCAAATGAGATCATCTTAGTGTTGGAATAGTAAGTATGTCTTCATCAGATGTTACATATTTGTAGCTACAGATCTGTCAATATACTAATTTTTTGCGTGAGTTGCCTGAACACCCAGAAAAAATACAACAGTAAGCTATATGCATAATGCTAGTATTTCATTATGATGTACTTTATAAGCTCTTGGGGATTCTTTTGGTATGATTTATTTTTATGTACATGCAAGAGTTGAATCAGCTGCTGTTAATTTGAATCCTCAGTGTTGTACATGTGTTTTGTTAGATCCACAGCTAATGACTTATGTCAAACAATATGGAATAGGGCATAAAACAAAATACACCAAAACCTATAGTAGTTCTGTACTCAAAATTTTTAAAGTAAGGACTGAAAGATTTTTTTTTTTTTACAAAAGCTATCAAAAAATAAAAGACTTTCTTCTCATTGCATGACTCATTTTCATAGTCAATTTCACTCGATTTCAAATTGAAATTTTTTTTGTGCCTTTAAATACTGTCTCGGGAGCGTAATTTTGATTAAACCTTGCCTGTTTAATTTCAGCAGATTATTTCTTCTGCTAGTTGGATTTTTGGAAAAAAAAAGTCTGATCAATTTTTAGGTCAGGCTAACCTAATATAAAACCTGAATTATAAATTCTAGGGTGTAAATATATATTTTTTTTTTCATTAAAATACACTTTCATGCAAGCTGACTGGAGAGAATGTCCTTGAATCCCACAGAAAGTGAATAGCAGTTTGATGTATCTTAAACCATAAAAAAAAAAGTAGCCACTGATACCAGATATGCAGATTTCAGAGAAGCTGAGCACATCTGTGTTCTGTGAACTTCAGTGGCAGCTTGGCACTTTTTGGTGACTGAAAGCTTGCAATTCATTTGTGGGTTCTGAGCTTCTAAATTTAGTGTTTTTGTTGTTTTAAAACTCTTTGGCTTTTGGAGTCGTTTCCTCCAAAATTCCCCATATCTTTTTAGATGTCCTCGTGGCTTCTTATAAATCTCTGAAGACAAGTCTAATTTGGGAATATAATTTGAATTAACTGTCATATATGCTGTATGTGTAAATGCTTGGAATGTAAGGAACAAAAACATGGTTTGTGAAATTAATTCAGAAGTCTCTCTCTAGGTGGAATTTAAGTTTCACGTACAAACTATTTGAAGAGCTGTCTGCACACACCAGGATAAATTCCTTCAAAATTTCCAAAGAATGTAGCTAGATAATCATAAAACCCACTTTTTTTTTTTCCTGGAACTGGATGATCCCTAACATATTATTTATTGTTTTAGTCTTCTCAGAAGAACAAATAACTTAGAAGTAAAGACAAAATCCAGATGACAAGTTTTGAACTTCTTATCAAGAACAAGTGGAAGTTCACATAAAAGCCATACTAATTTTCTTGCTTCTGTTTCAGCTCAGCTAACTCCATAGCTAACTCCATCTTGCTTATTAGAGCTCTGTAATGAAACAACTTCCTTATACTACATTGGTGTTAATGGTCTACTTTGCAGTAGTGTTCAGAAGTCTTGCAATAAGTGTTCCTAGTTCTGTTGGGATAAGCAGAAGGCTGATTATGCTTCTAAATTATGTCCTGTAGCGGAATTCACAGATTTTGTTTGTTTGTTTCTCATTATGAGAACTCTGAAGTGGTACTTTTAAAGAATTGCAAGAAATCCGACTTTTGCTCATAAAATTGTTTATCAGCATTTCCCATTTAGCCATATTTTTCGTCCTACATGTGGTCCTCGCTGTTTTTGGATTGTATTGGTGGGGTTCTTTGGAAGATGTAGTAGTAAGAACCACTGTGTAAGCGCACGTTTTCTAAACAAAGGACAGAAATGGATGCTCGCTGTCTGTGAGGACTTTTCAGTGGAACTGTTCACCTCTTTACTCATCTGGTTGTCCACCCATCCAGACCATAATGTAGTAACTTGGATACAAGAATACTATGGGAGACAGTGTTGAAAAAACTTGCTAAATTTGAAGTAAATGACATCCACTGCTCTTCCCCTCATCTACATTTTGTAGTAAAGGCAACTAGGGTAGGCATTAATGATACCTCACGTAACTCCAGCAGGTTAGTGACTGTGTTTATCTACATTGTCCATTTTCTAACTTTTTTTCTAGACTCTCGTTTTTCTAACAATGAAATTCATGCTTACTGATCTGTAGTTTTGAGGTAGCCATTTATCCTTAAGAGAGAGAAACTTCAGGCAGTTAGAGCAGGCTGAATAATGATTTCAAACCCAGCATGAAAGGAAGCAGCTGACACTGTGGCGAAGTGTGGAAGTATAACTAATAAACCACATGCGACACGGTTATTTCCATGCTTCCTTTATGCTGTACAAATAATAGGGGTTTCTGTAAGTAAACAACAGCCTTTTTCTGAGGAAGACGTACCTGAGATGCTGTGTGAAAACACGAAACTTGTCAATCTCATCTTTGTTGTTAGAGTGGAAATGGTAGGTTTCAAAGTGATAGAGCTGTGTGTCTCTGAATATTCTGTGTCCAGAATATTCTGGAAGATACTGCTCACTAACTGACTAGGCAGCTGTATATTTAAGCAGCAGCATTCTAGATTTTCTTCCTGGTATCTCTGATAGGAATATCTGATTCTTAGTCTTCCATCAGAATGGCAGGGCCTCGGGTGGCAAGTATGCAGTTTCTTCCAACTCCAGAAATAGTCTTCAGCAACTCTAGCTGTTCATTGCATTGTAGTTCTTACATTAACACCACAGCCATGTCATGTAAAAAATGATGATTTTTTACTCCTGAATTCAGAGAATAGGAATACTGCTGGGCTTTCTTGCTTTGAATTATTTATGGAACTGGTCTAATGGAAGAAATTTTAGATTTGACTTGAAGAGAAAGGCTGCTTCTGTTAGGAAATGATAATAGAACTCATGTTCCTGAAGGCATCTTCACACTCACTTATAGGAAAGCATGCTTGAGGGTACCAAAGCATTATTAGGTTTTCAGCCACAAAGCTCGGTTTCACTGTCTCAACTGCTGTTGCTGGCTATGAGGAAAGAAAAAGCATCATCAGATTTTTTCTTCTTCCTCTTTTTCTACGTGCTTATATGATGTGTCTTGGCATAAGTATGTAAAAAAAACCAGAAAGAAAAAAAATCAGTAATAATAACAATATTCCCAGCTTCTCTGAGAATATGATAAACTAATATATATTATATAAATAGGTACTATATATAAAATTTTCCCTCACTTAAGCTTGAAAATTCAAACATAATACATAACTGTTCTTGAATGTGTTTCAGTGCTGCTGGAGGAGAAATATTTGACTTGTGTGTCCCGGATCTGGATGACAGAATTGGTGAAAGGGATATTATAAGACTTATACGACAAATACTTGAAGGACTTTGCTGCTTGCATGAAAACAATATTGTTCATCTTGATTTAAAGGTGAGGCTGCATCAGACTTTTTATTTTAGTACTTCTTTTCAATTTAATATTATGATAATCAAAGTCATTTGTTAATACATAGAAAGATGAGGAGAAAAAGTAGTGTATTAGATTAAATAATTTTTAAAAATAAAATTTAGGAGTAAGTATTGCATAATAGAAACTGAAATGCCATTTAGTACATTGAGTTTTTTGCAGCTTGTATCTTATTAATTGAGAATTAAATCTTTTCTATTCTAGCCTCAAAATATTTTGCTGAGCAGTGTCAATCCTCTTGGTGATGTAAAAATCGTAGATTTTGGTATGTCTCGCAAGCTTGAGAATTCTAGTGAACTGCGGCAGATCATGGGAACAACAGAGTATCTAGGTATGGAAGAGTTGCTTCGCAGTTTCTGATGTGTAGTTCTGAGAAAACAAACAGTACATGTAATGTACTTATCAACTTAATCAGTCGTTATGGGAGGAAGAACAACAGGACAAGGCAGCATGTTTTGAGCTGTTCTTTTTTTAGAGTAGCCAGCAGATATTTGCACCAAAAAAATCCCAAATTATATCAATAAGTGCACCTCTAATTTCATGCTGTAGCATTTGCTGCAGTGCAGACTGTTAAATCAACAAGGAATTTTGGCTATTAAATTCTTTTGATTAGAGTTGAAATACATTAACATGCATAAGGAATTGTTCTTTGAATTAGAAATGCTGTTCAGTATGATGATTTAATGAGATTAAAATATTCCTTAGAAAGGGAAGGATTGCCATTAACACTTCGCCCTCTCTGAGGGGCAGGTTTCCTTAAGGATCTGACTATACTCAATTTTAGGAGGACTTCAATCTGTAGTGAGTAACTTGCTATCTAGCATATGCCTATCTAGTATATGCTAACAGCCACCGATCCTAAAATCGGCTTGGTTATCTGGCTTTGCAGTGTTAACATGCCAAAGGCTTTATGCATTCCTCGTAAAAAGCAATATGCTTGAAAACCTCTTAGAATAATCTTTTATGTGTATGCATCTGATTAGAAAATATCTTGGGACTTGGACAGGATAGACTTTAGGCCATATAGTGCCGTATTAGTGTGAACCAGTTAAGCATCAGTGTGTCTAATCCAACAGAAATAACTTTTTCTCCATCCTTGTGGCTTGAAAATAGTAAACTTGATTATTGAAACTGCATGTTTAGTTTTATAATAATGGTTGGCAAAAAGCTGCCAGAAACTTAGTGTATGATTCAAGGCCATTTGAATAATATATCTATTAAAGTGTCTTCTCCCTGTCTCTTTCTCTAGCTCCAGAAATCTTAAACTATGATCCTATTACCACAGCTACAGATATGTGGTAGGTTGTATATGTTAATTCATTTTATTGAGGTAGGTGTGACCACTTCACAATCTGGGAGCTGGATCCAGACTCTGACGTGGCTTTACCTGGCTTCCAAGAATACCCTTCTGTTGGTGTGCTGACCAAAAGAGGGAGAGTTGGGAGGGGAAGGGAGCCCTCAGGAAATAATTTGGAGCTTACAGGAATTACTGGGTTTGGGTCTGTTGCGCACCTAGTAGAGAATGCAGGTGGCTTCTGAGCATGCAGAGTATAGGCATTTGTTCTAAGGGAACAGTAACAACGATTGGATAGCATACTTAAAAAGCACTAGTTACTCTTGGATGGCATGCTTCAGGTATTAACTATTTTTGTACACTCCTCCATCCCCACGTTTGTATCATTAAATAATTTTCTTATGCAAACAATAAGAAGTAGTTTAACTTTCTACTTCTTATCTTTAGAGCAATATCTGCAGAATAAGTCATAAAAAATGAGACAACTACCTTGAACTAATCCACAACTTCATTAAGTATACCTTTGTAGCCTGTTAATTTCATGAGCTATGTTAGTGTAAAGACTAGCTTTGGGATGTTTCCTTAAAAACAGAAAATATTCATATGCTCTTCTTAAGCATGTAAATAATGAAAGTTCAGTTTTAAAATTTGCTATGATCTAATTACTCCTTTGAAATTCTCAACTCGTAATAGTAATTAAATCTGTTCGTGAATGTTTTTTAACCACTTATTATTTGCCTGCTTTTGTGGGAAAACATAAAAACAAACTATGGGCGCTCTATTCAGAATGACCAACACAGCAGCTGCATGTTTCTGCACTGTAATGAAAAGGTTTGATCTATCAGATCACAAAACCATTTTTATTATGCATCAAGAAACCATCTAAGACTTACAATGAATCACATGATGTGTGGTACTCACGTTCATGTTCTTAGCAAAAAATATCTCGGCTAGATACTGTAACACAAATGTCAGCTGTGCAGAACAGTTGACTAAATCTCAGCCTGTGATACTTCATCCAGAATTGTCGTGAAAGATGGTTTTTATTTATGTGCAAATTAGAAAGTCTATCTTTTTGCAGTTCTGTCATCCAGAATTGCCGTATGTCCAAGAATGGGCTGTGTAAAAGTGATATATTTCCTTTTCCTAGCAATCTTAATGGGAAGAAAAGGATATATTGGAAGTAAGCAATTTTCAAAAATCCCTTCATTGAGGTATTATTCATTAAGGTATGCATAGCTTTCCTTGTGCGTGCACGTGCATACATGCTTGAATCCCATAAAAGTTGAGATGTCACATGATGTTTGTAATTCTTCCGAGAGTGTGGTGTACCTCAGGAAGTTTGATCTGCAGCAGAATAAATTATGGGGGGGTATGTTGTCGAGGTATCCCAGCAGGATCATACGTTGTGTTCTTGTCTCAGGAACATAGGTGTAATTTCATACATGCTGCTGACACAAGAATCACCATTTGTGGGAGCTGATAATCAAGAAACTTACCTTAATATATCTCAAGTTAACGTGGATTATTCAGAAGAAACTTTTTCATCAGTTTCACAGCCTGCCAAAGACTTCATTCAAAAACTTCTCATAAAAAATCCAGAGTAAGTAACAAACTCCTCCAGGCAAGAATCTTATCTTTTATGTTTGTGGAGCAGAAAAAGTGAATGTTAATTTGGGAACCTAATACACTGGTATGATCAGTCAGACATTTCACAACACATTGGTATTATCAGATGGGTATTTAAAGTGTAGATTTAGGCTTTTCCATAACATACGAAAAGACTCTTTGGTTCACTGTCTGGCTATTGCTGTAGTCAGGCTTGTGCTCTGAGTTTTGTATTTTGTGTTTTGAGTTTGTTTATACTTCTATTCAGAGGACAGATATTAACAAAACTGATGAAATTTATTCTATAAAGGTCACATTCTTGCCTGTAATTTAACCTTTTATTGCACAATTTGGAGACACAGAATGCAATCTTTTTGATGCTGTGCTTTCTTATTTCCTGGCTTATCTTTAATGTATCTTTCTACTTTAATAATTTTCTATAAAAACTTGTCAGTCCTGTGACTGATCATGTATTCTTCAGAAATGTGTTTTGCCATGTTCAGTCTTTTTAAAAAATCAAAAGTACAAACTTCTTTTTGTTTGTAAGGCACATTTCCATAACTTTGCATTCTTTGGGAGTTCAGACTCTAATCAAGGCCTTCAAAGTAGCTGAACTTTGAGAAGATAGTCTTTGAGAGTGGGAGAATTGTAGACCTTAACTGCGTCTACGCTTGTATAGTGTTAAATCTGGATTTTTTTTTTTAACTGTTGCACCAGCAAATGCAGTAAAAACCCAAACTAAACAAAAAAAAAGCAAAGAAAAACACCCTAAAAGGTATGTATAGAGGGAGTAGTATTTAGTAAAGTCAGTTAGTCATGTTCTACTTCGCATGGTCAGGTACTGTCAATTATAGTGCTATGTATTGTTATTTGTGGTGAGACAGTAGTCCCAGTCTTCTTCAGAGACCCTGAAGCAAGCAGGAGTGACCCTGTTGTTTGGTTGCGAAAGGGTCTTTGGTAGGAGGGATGGGAGGTGGTATCCATGAAGTGTCTCATGTCTGGACAGGATCAAGGATGAACAGTCCTTTCTATTTTGGCATCTCACATAGAGGGTTTGTCAATATCTGGAAATACTCTCAAAAACCGTAGTATCATTAGGGAAGCAATTATGAGGAGCCTGCTTTAATAAATGTTAGTGTGGACCTGTGGGATGTTTGACATTCTGTCACAGTTACTACTGTACTTGCTTTCTTGCTTCTGGGCATCTTCTTGATGTCTTGATTATATCCTCGATAACCTTTCCACACTGCTCCGCTTCCCCCCTCTCCCCCCTTCCAATTCTTGATGACTATACCCTCTTGAATTTAAGAGGAAACGTCTGTCCTCAGATAGTCAACTCTGTAAAGTTACAGTTCTCTGACCAAAAAATACTTGCATGCTCTGGTAGAGTTAAGGACAAATAGCGTGCTCTACTGCACTTCCAGCAAGTTCTGTGGACCTTAATGCAGAATATGATGAAAACTGTAGTAGCACTATAGCTGGTAATCCAAAGGAACAATTTTGTATGTCTGTATTTTGTTTGGTAGTAACTACATTTTGGAAGGGTTTACACCAGTTTATGATGAATTGCAAGAGTAAAACACTGCAAAATGTCAGATAGAGTCGATGACATCATTTTATTTGGCCCTCCTTGAAAACCTAATGACTGAATATTCATTAGCCTATTTGCAATGGTCTGTATAAAACATAGGACTTCAAAAGCATAAGCATGTGCACACGCATATATATATATATGTGTGTGCACATGCTGAAAACACTCCATGGACCTATTAATACTGGCTGAGAAATACCTGTTCCTTGTTCTGATGAAGAACTTACCGGTTCTGACACTCAGCAGTAGGGGAAACTGTCAACCAAAAATTAGATGCATGTTGCTGCTACTTAAGCCTTAACTATAGTAGGGTCTAATGTGCTTTCTAGCAGCAGTGGTACTGGTGGAAAACCAGCAATATTAACTCTTTAGTGTCGGTTCTGCTTAAGATTTCTTGTCATGTCTCGGAGCTATTTTAATCACATTTTTAGTATTTTTGAAATTAAGTTAAGCAACTTTACCCTTTTCTCTTTCAAAGGGAAAGACCAACAGCAGAGGCCTGCCTTTCTCATTTGTGGCTGCAGCAAGGGGAGTTCATACTCTTGTGTAGCCCTGAAGAAACTTGTTGCTCTTCTCTGATGCCAGGACACACAACAAAATGCTCAGAAGAGCGGAATATAAAATCCAGTTGTAATGGTACCTGTAGCAACAAGGAAGACAAGGAAAACATTCCAGAGGACAGTAGTACAGTCTCCAAACGTTTCCGTTTTGATGATTCATTGCAATATCCCCAAGACTTCATGACAGACTTCGTATGTTAATGAGTAATATAGACTTTTATAAAATGAATTGAGCGTAATCTGTTCTAGTGGCGAATATAAAATTATGGCTTGCCAATTCGTGCTGTGTTGGCATACTGGAAATGCACTTTGATTCTTTTATGCTGGTGCTTCCTTTTCCATCCATTGCTGGCAATGGATTTAACTCCTGAGAAACAGGGGTTGTTGCACCAATAAAAAGAATTTTTTTAAGAAGATAAAATATTTTTGCACTTTTCAAGTTTTAGTCCAAAAATGATGCCAGAGTGAACAAACTAAAACCTGAAAATGAGTTTGTTTAAACTCAAAGTTTGCCAAACAGTGGCTGAATGCGTGCACGCTTTTATGACTAGTCCCAGTAAGAAATTGGTCTAAGCAGGGAAACTGAATCTAGCTGTCTTACTGGGCTTATTTGTGACCATCCTCATAGCTTTAAATGGAAACTAAAGCTGGTATGTTTTGGGAATATGATATGTCTGTTGGGGCATTTGGAAAACTGCTTTCTCTTTAGGATCATTAGTAACCAAGGAAATGTTTCTGCCTTATAGGTCTGGTCCACTTATGGAGTGTGTTGTTCCTATGTTGGATCTCTGGAATGCTTGAATAGAAAACGGGTAGATTGTCAGTCCTTGTGCTAGTGGTCCTTTGCTTATTACCAGTAAGTTATATTGGAAGAGGATGAGGGTCCCATGCTGATGTGATTATTTGATACACTTGTTAGTTTGCTTTTGTAAAACCTCTGAAATAGTATTGTCGGTGTGTATTCAACCACAGTTGTGTCATCAACCACACAAACAACCCCAAAGCAGCCTCTTTAGAGTTAAAAGTAATAACTGAATAAACTGAAAATAATTATTTTTGCTACTGAACCTGCAGTTAAAAGCTTCTCATTATGCCCCTCTAATATAGAAGTGCAGTGCATCTTTCTGTTAATTATTGTCATCCATAATAACTTGGCTTCATGCCCGCTCTGAGAAATGGACTGCAGTGTGTTAGTATTTAAAGACAAACTACCTAATTGTTCTAAGCCTTTACATTTGGTTTCTTTAGTGGGTTTGTTACTTTTAAAGTTATATCCCTTCCACTTCCTGTTTCTAGGCTCTGAGGAAATAATGGCTATGTCAAGTTTTGACCTAGAGCAAATACCAGTCGTGCCTTAACAGCCTGAAACTATTACTGACAAGATAAAATCCTAATCATAACACTGAGTCTGGAAATCTTTTTGTGTAGGGAATGTATTAAAACTCTTATAAATATTTTGAAAGTAAATGGCACTTTAAAATACTTTGGGATTTTCCACTCCTCAGAGCTAGACTTAATTGTCTTTGATTTGGATTTGTTTTGTATAATAAAATAGCACAATCTGATAACTTTTTCAAGTGTGCCTGTGGACTTGCCAATAGCTAGGCAGACTGAGGTTTTGGAACAACATATGATTGAAAGGTGAACATAATGAGTGGTAGAAGGTTATATTTTATCTTGGCACAAGGAAGGAACAGTTTTTTTCGGGTTGTCTTTTGTTTTGTTTTTGTTTTTTTACAAATAGATTTCAATATAAGGTATCACTGTAACGCATGGGGGAATTCAGGACTGTTGTCTTTATTTTGGGTGACACACATGTCAACAAGTGAGGAGTCGACTGAGGTGTAAGACTATCTTTCAGCTTATATTTGTCAGAAGAAGTAACTGAAGTAATGAATACATTCAGCATGGATGAAGCTCAGATGCATAGGTATAAATGAATCACACCGAGTCTCTTCTATGTATTAATTCTCATGTAACTTTTCTCAGTGATACTGATAATATATATAATTATGAAATGACTTTGCTGGAGGCAGTTGTTGATTGTGTTCAGGTACCTTATACCCTTACTTTCAAAGTCCTTGGCTTTTCCCAGTTGGAGTCTTACCTAACCTTTTGGTTTTTCTACCAGCATGGAGTCTAATTTGAACTGGGTACATTAAAAATGTGAACTATTTTATACTATTTTAACTTGGAAGTTGAAGTTCACTTAAGATAAAGATGAAAATGTCAAAAAATAGTAACAGATCAAGGTAGCAAAGAATGTTTACAAAATTGCTAAATTTTAAAATTCTGAAAAAAATATTACAGAACTACAATTGCAACTGGGAAGCTTATGAAAGTCTTTGTAAATTAGTATTCTATTTCTAACATCTGGAAAATAAAGCTGAAAGCATATGCCAGCACTTTATGACAAAGTTGTTATTCCCTAAGATTTTTGTCATGGTATCTGATGTTTACATTTCTTACTATTTTTGGAGCTAACTTATCTTTAAATAAATGAAAATTGGTCTTATCCAAGGGACTTAAGTTTTGAAGACCTTATTTGTACTTTATGTAACCTTAAAATATACCTTGAATCAGATTTTGTTTGGATCAGTGCGTTTGATTTATTTAAAAATATTATTGTGCATGCATAACTTCAATTGAATGTAAATACGTATGTTGTACACAGTTGTTGGCCTATCTAGCTTCTTGTCATATTACTGGGAATTACCAAGTGTAAGTGATTGATGAGTAACATTTTAAGATGACTGAAGTCATATTGCTATGCAGTTCATTACCTTTTTATATTTAAAAAAAATAAATAAACTTTGGCTTTTTTCAAAACTTCTGTGTTTTCATTTCTTCACAGAATCAGAGAATGGTTGAGGTTGGAAGGGACCTCTGGAGGTCATGTTTTCCAACCCCCTGCTCAAGCAGGGCCACCTAAACCTGGTTGGCCAGGACCATGTCCAGATGGCTTTTGAGTATTTCCAAGGAAGGAGACTCCACCTCTCTGGGCAACCTGTTCCATTCTCACAGTAAAAAAAGTACTTCCTTATGTTCAGATGGAACCTCCTGTGTTTCAGTTTGTGCCCATTTCCTCTTGTCCTGTCACCGGGCACCTCTGACAAGAGCCTGGCACTATCTTCTTTGCACCCTCCCTTCAGATACTTAAATATGTTGGTAAGATCCCCCCTGAGCCTTTTCTTCTCTAGGCTGAAAAGCCCCAGCTACCTCAGCCCTTCCTCATAGGAGAGTTGTTCCAGTCCCTTAATCATCTTTGTGGCCCTTTGTTGGACTCTCGGGTATGTCTATGTCTGTCATGTACTGAGAAGCATAGAACTGGACACAGTACTCCTGTGCTTAGAAGGGAAGGATCACCTCCATCAACCTGCTGGGGATACTTTGCCTAATGCAGCCCACCATACCATTTTTCTTCTTTGTGGCATGGGCACGCTGCTGGCTCACGGTCAACTTGGTGTCCACCAGGACCCCAGGGCCTTTCCTGCAAAGGGGTTTTCCAGCTGTGTGGCCCCAGCATATATCAGTGTATGGGTTTGTTCCTCCCAGAGCAGAGCTTTGCACTTCTTGTTGAGCTTCATGAGGTTCGGGTCAGCCCATTTCTCCAGCCTGCAGAGGTCTTTACGGATGGCAGCATGACCCCCTGGTGTATCGGCCACTCCTCCCACTCTTGTGTCATCTGCAGCTTTGCTGAGGGTATGCTCTGCCCCATCATCCAGATTGTTAATGAAGATGTTAAACAAGATTGGACCCAGCATTGACCCCTGGCGTACACTGCTTGTTACTGACCTCTAACTAGACTTTGTTCCACTGATCACCATGCCCTGGGCTTAGCCATTCAGCCAGTTTTCAGTCCACCTCACTCTCTGTTCATCCAGCCCATACATCAACAGCCCGTCTACAAGGATCTTACGGGAGACAGTGTCAAAGGCCTTGCTGAAGTCTAGGCAGGCAATGCCCACTGCCTTCCCCTCACTGACCGGCCGGTCATTTCGCCACAGCAGCTTACCAAGTTGCTCAAGCATGAGTTCCCTTTGGTGAATCTGTGCTGACTACTTCTGATGAGTCATGAACTTACCAGCTCAAGTCCTGGAACTCTTTTATATGTGCCTGGCTTTTATATATACAAGAAGTTTATGTTCCTATATGTAATGGTCTAGTTTAATGTCTTGCAGTGTTTACTGAAGTGATACCTTTTATGTTAAATTTTAATGGCTTCTGCTGAATGACCACGTAAGGAAACTTAAATAGAATGTTTGTCGCACATATGAGCCTCCTAGGACACTAACTGTATGTTTCATTTTCAAGTACATGGCTGAATTTTTAAAAAATAACGATTTTCTTTTAGAAAAGGAATTACACTCAAAAGAGTTGGTAACCTGTTGTGGCCTACAATGTTTCCTACGAAGGTGCATTTCATTGAGGAAATGAAAGCTTTCTCATTGTTAGAAATGCATGAATGAGCTTTGTTTTTTTTTAGTGAAAGATATGGAATATTCATGTGCTTGGTTTGGTGTTGCTTGCAGCATTAAGTTCAGAAGTTATCTGAATATTTACATTTCCTGCATTGAAGGTTCTTCTCAGGAATGCTGCCTTTTTTTTTTTTTT
>VZTL01063831.1:53300-66053 GCA_013400535.1 Scopus umbretta
TTTTTTTTTTCGTTTGGGTTGTTTGTTTGTTTGTTTTTTAAACATGAAGTGCAAAGAGATTTTAATTCATTCAGTTTGCTTCCCAAATTGCAGGCAGCTTAAATGCTGAAGACAAATGCCAATAGAAGTTTTTAGCTATGAATGTGGTTTTAAATCGCTGGGTGTTAACCGATACTAATTTGTATTATTTCTCTAGTGGCTGTAGTTGGTTAATGTAATTATAAGGAAGAGTCTGCCCTCTTCAGTCATGTTGTTCTCCTCTTAATAAGTCAATCCTGTTCTCTTAGTCTCTTTTGGTTTTGATGTCCTCGTTCAGATTTGTTTTCCTCTAATGAAATGTGTGAGATATTTTAAGTGAAATCATTCAGTAACTTCCTTCAGTGAATTAAAAGTTTGCCGGTTTTTCTTTGCGTGTGTTTCTTCTTGAGGTGCGTATTAGAGGCTGTGAGTTGGCTGCTCATAACTATCTGATACAGTCCTCACTGTCCAGGACTCTTTTTAGTACATCTTGTTGCCCGTAGTAAGTTTGCAGCATAATATTTTAAAATATTGGTGCTGTCTTCGGTGGAACGAATTTCAGCACTGGGTTTATCAGTACCAGCAGCCCAGAGGTGTAAGTTGTGGTGCTGAATTCTATGTTTTTGAACAAAAGAAAATCTAAACACAACTGTGTAATGTTGTATATGAAGACAAGGTATAGTCTTAGTCGGTTTTGTAGCCCTGTTATTTGTAAATATACCCGGGTTTCTGTTGTTTGTTCCTAACCAGGAATCTAAGAATTAAGACTGTGGGCCTCGTCACTGAATGAAATAGATGTATTTTTTTATTTAGATTATTGTAGCTTTTCCCTCATTTATGCTGCGTAAGTTCATCATCTGTGTCACTGCAGCATATGAGACTGGTACAGGCATTAGAATTTCGAGGTGTGAAAAGTCTTGCATGTGGACCATGACAGACTGGAAGGTAGACTGGCACAATCATTAAATGAAGGACTGAGAGATGTGGTTACTATGGCAAAGTCTTCAGTCACCTTTTCTGTGATTGCCAAAAAGCTACATTAAGAATACCAAAATTGGCCTGCTTGGTGTTTAGAGTACTTTAATTCACCAGGCATTTTGATATGTGTTCAAGGGGAAGCCAGATGTGTTTAATCTCATTTGGGGAGAGAAAGGGGGAGGATGGATCTTTTGTTCATTAAAAGAGTAGTGCTGTTGATTTTGAAACAAGATACTTAAAACATTTGTTGTACGACTCCCTCTTGCAGCTAGCGGGAGGCAAGCAGTTTCTCCCCATCACTTTCAGGCGAAGAACTCTATAGACCTGGAGCGAGTTTGCTCCCCTTTCACAAGTTGGGCCACAAATTAGTTTATGAAGAGATTGCTAACAACTGATAATGCATGTCTATGCATATTTCATCACTCTCACATTCCTGTATTTGGAAGGAGGTTTTCTTTGGAGCCTGATTTGATTTTTGGCTCACTTGGAAATTGTCAGAGTTTATCTTTGCCTGCAGAATTCATATGAGTAGTCAAGTGCCTAAAACTTGTCTGAGTTCTACACACAGCAACTGTGTTGCAAGTGATAGCCAGCCCCACTTGTTTAAGGGTAGCTCGGGTATGTCTCCGTGAACTTTTTGTGCTTTGTGTCTTTCCTCTGTTACAGCCTTTGTGTAAGACAAAGCAGAAAGAGGATGGCTGTGGCATAGACATGCAGTATTACTGCAAGTGCAGCCGCCTGGAAAAGAGGCGGTGAGGGCAGTGCCAGGGGTATTGGTGGTGGTGTGAAGCAGAGGAGAAATAGAAAAATAGCCAAAGGCAGTTGTGTTAGAGCTAATTCTAAATAATTTTACAACTAGATTGTCCTGTGTGTTTATAGGTAGGTGCTGTACCTTGCTAAATGTGCTTGCCAGAGTCCTGGGCATGGTCAGAGGGTACTTTTGGACAGGCAGCTTTGCTGTCGAGTGCTGAGGCATCAGCGTTGTGCAAAAAGCAGAGAATACTGGACACGCTTAAATGAAAGTTTATGGATTAGAAAAAAAAAAGGACCATTTTGTGTTTTAAAAAATGTTGACTGAAGAACGGGAATAAAAAAATTTGTTTATCTGTATTATTTTATGGTATCTTGTAATGCTTGAATGTGTATCTTGGCAAAGAGGTAACATAAATGCTTCCCAGCCTAATTAGTTTTTTAGGGGTGTGATTTTCTGAAAGGCATTTGAGACAGTTGAATTCTACATAGAAGCACTCTAAGAAGAATAGAAGTGATGTGAAATTTTATGTGTAAAAATTATTTAATAAGAGATAAAAATGAAATTATAGTTAGATTACAAGTTTAAGTATTTCTGGAAGTCTAATATTAGTAGCAGTTTAACTGTCTAGTTGTGATTTTTAATTTTTTTTTTATTCCCCCCCCAAGCCCAGACCAAGTGGCAAAGGAAAGCTGGCAAAGAGGACAGTGAACTTACCACAGTTGTCACAGGTAGTTTTGTTGGCTTTTCTGTAAACTTTCATTTTCAAGTATGTCTCACATACTTGGTTAGCTAAAGACCATGGTTTTCATGCAAATATATGCCGTGGTGTATAGTCTCTTTCTCTGCACTATGTATGTATATTATGTATGTATATGGAGCATCGTTTATATTTCAATATCTGGAAAACATTGAAAATGGAGTATTTGAAAAAGTTTGAAAATATTTAAGTGAGGTATAAAACTAGAGAGTTTACAAATACTGCATATATGTTTAACATGCTGTCCCGGTTTCAGTGCTGAATACAAATACAAAATTGGCCTCATCACTATTAATTTTATCATACCATAAACCAGTATACCATATAAACCAGTATTACACAGTACAACAAAGCAATAACCTTAATCCATCTCCCAGAAGTAATGAACAGTACATAAATACTGACAAACAGTATATGTGGTAAGTAAGGTGTTACATAGGACAGCTTTAAGAAATGCAAAAGCTCTGAGAGCAAGTGAAGTAACATTGTGACCAGCAATTAATAAACTAATAAACTAATATAACAAATGCAATGTTTATAACAAATTTGTTTTAACACACTCTAGTCAGATCAGTTGTTATCTCAACCCTTCGGGCCCCACGTTGGGGACTGTTGTGGTTTAACCCCGATCAGCGACCAAGCACCACACAGCCACTCGCTCACCCTCCCCCTGCCCCAGCGGGATGGGGGGAGAGAACGGGGTAAAAAAAAACTAAAACCCGTGGGTTGAGATAAAGACAGTTTAATAGGACAGCAGAGAAAGAGAAAATAATAATAATAATAATGATAATAATGATGAAAGACTATACAAAGCAAGTGATGCCCAATGCAATTGCTCACCACCTGCCGATCGATGCCCAGCCTGTCCCCGAGCAGCGATCGCTGCCCCCCCGGCCAACTCCCCCAGTTTCTATACTGAGCGTGACGTCAGGTGGTATGGCATAGCCCTTTGGCCAGCCTGGGTCAGCTGTCCTGGCTGTGCCCCCTCCCAGCTTCTTGTGCACCCGGCAGAGCATGGGGAGCCGAAAAGTCCTTGACTAGACTAAACACTACTGAGCAACAACTAAACCATCAGCGTGTTATCAGCATTGTTCTCATCCTAAGTTCAAAACACAGCACTGCAGCAGCTACTACAAAGAAAATGAACTAAGCTGAAACCAGGACGCATGCTTATCTCTAACAGTCTGGATATTTGGAATTTGAGGGCAACATGTAAGTAGTCATTTCCTGTATAATTTTTATGCTGCCTTATTATGCTGCCTGTATATGAGGCTACAGTTTATTTGATTCACTATGTTTAAAAAGTCTTGAAGTGTGTGTTAGTAGCACCTACAATGAGTGTAAAACTAAAATAGAAAATATTTATTCCAGGCAAGGTCTAAACCACTGTGGCAGCAGACTTGTCCTTCCTTCCATCTGAGCAAAGAACAGAAAGATGACAAGTCAGATGAGTTTACTGTAAAAAATGAATATTCGGCTGGTAAGGTTAACGTTCTTAGTACTACTAAAGTAAGCCTCTCAGAAACATAAACATATGTGTGATACATTTGAACTTTTTTTTTTTTTTTTTTTAAAAAACCCCTTAATTTCAAAATTTGTTTTCTGCAAGGAGAATATTTGAAAGTGAGATGCAAGAGACACAAGATACAGGATTCTAGAGGTAATGAAGCAGGTGCTGGACCATCAACTTCTACCCTGCAGAGCAGCAGTCATCTGAAAAAAACCCATGAAAGTTTCAGAAGTGCTCTTGTTAACATTATATTGTGAGTTTCCTTATCTTTGAATAATGTGTTTTTCCTTTTTGATAGATGAACCACATTTTTAAATTAAATTATTTTAAAATTTTGATGATTGCAAGTTGAAAGTATGTATATGAGCATGAGCTATATCACCAATTTTAAAAGCTGAACCTTAGATAAAATACTAAGTTGGTCACATGCTTCAGTGTTCTTTTTGAATCAGAATGTCTTGTGCTTATTGTAAAGTTTTGGCAGTTACCTTTTTTTTGTTTTTTTCACAAGTGACATGGTAGGATGTCTATATATTACTTATGCCAGTAAAATGTATCTGAAGAATGTGATGCATGCTGTTTGTTTTTGTTTTGTTTTTTTTTCTTGTCTCAGACAGCAAGACCTTCCTGAAGAACAGCTTCCAGCCCCTGATGGAACTCATCCTCCAAGAGCAGATTCTTCAACACCAATAGAGAAGGATATTTTGGTAGCTAAAGTCTGTTTTCTAGAGTATTAAATGAAGTACAGTGCCAGTCATTTATTGTAAATATTGACAAGATGAGTGACACAATGAGAGATGGCCGACAGTGATGTATTCCTCCACTATTAGTTTCACACAATATATTATTTAGAGCGATACTGTTGAGAATGGAGCATTAGGAATGTATGGATGATTCAAAGAATTGCAGAATGGAATAGTAATGGGAGGATAACCAATGTCAGGAAGTAATAAACTAATCTTTTCTATACTTGGTGAAGGTGAGAATAACTTGCAAGGGAGGGGGCGTTGCTTTGTCTGAGCAGATAGAATCCGTAAGACAGTTCTCTTTGGGTTACCCTTATCTAAGGGCTAGAATGTTCTTCATTCTCATTCTGGTTTAAGATACCTTGTATGACACAACTGTATACACGGTTTTGTGATTTATTTATATTTAAAATAGACTGAGTTCATTTTGGGATAAATGGTTTGAAGTAGATTCACGTGTTACTTCCTGAAATTGGTAATCTTCTAGCTGGTATTCCATTCTGGATTTCTTTGAATTTGGGCTGATACATTTCTTCATCTGTGTTTCCTTTAATGCTCTGAGGTTTTGTTAATCAGATTTCACATGCCTGTTTAAATGCTGGCATACGAGCAGATGTACTTATTTGTGGTTATGCATTCATATTTTAATTAATGCATTAGCAGTATGTTGCACATCCACACAAAACTCTGCAGAATGCATGGCTTTCTTTTTGAATTACATGGTCCAGCCCAAGAGCTAATGGATAATAATAGCAGCACTGGAATGATGGGATAGATGAATATATATTGAAAATTAATTTAAGGACAAGATTGGTACTGGAACAGTGCAAAGGAGAAGCATCTCTCCAGAACTGTATAATTGTAACAGCAAAACCAAAACAAAAGCCAGATTTCTATGAGCTAATGTCCATTCTTCAATGAAATTTTTGCTATTTAGCTCTTATCAGAGAAATGTAATGAGGCTTATGCTATTACACCCCATTTTTCTAGCTCAACAGCTTTTTATTGTTATTCTACTGACTAGTGTTTGGCAGGCTGATGAAGATAATTACATCAGATTCAGTGATGTATATCTAACTTACACCATAAATCAGTACTTGGTACTAATTACTTTTATTTTTACTAAAAAAGCCCGTATCTCTAGCTAAACCTGTAGTAGTAATGACTTTCCTAGTACTTGACTTAACCGATGCATCTTATTCTTTTATCCTGCAGAAATACTATTATTACATTCGCCATGGGATTGATACAGCAAATGTGGCCCCAGTGGATGATTCATGGCTGGACCACATCTCAGCTTTAATTCCACAACGTCTGAAAGTACTCGATGAAAGCATATGTTCACTGACTGATGAAATAAAAGAAGACTATCTTCTGAGTGTAAAAAAGGCTATAGGTAGATTTCTAGGAGTTCACTTGCATTTTCTCTTAAGTTGCTAATATTCAGAAGTATGTGTTATTGAGTGCTGTTCACTCCTGAGAGCTACCATTGTAGAAGAGCTATATAAAAGTGCTCTCCTGGACGTTAGAAGCACATTTTAATAAAAAGAATACTCAGGTTTTCTTATCTTTGTAATGATCAAAGCTAATGTTATTCCGTATTTTTGATCTTTTCGACACTTTTTAAAAACATTTTATTTTATAACTGCCTGTTTAATAGGATAGCTTTCTCCTACATCCCTTTTCCTGTATAGCTAGGTAAAACTGTTCATCTCAATGAGTTGCGTGTTTGTACATTTTGGTTGAGAGACAGTGAGGTGCTGGAGCGTGTCCATAGAAGGGCAGTGAAGCTGGTGAAGGGTCTAGAGCCAAGTCTTATGAGGAGCGGCTGAGGGAACTGGGGTTGTTTAGCCTGGAGAAACAGAAGCTCAAGGGAGACCTTATCGCTCTCTATAGCTGCTGGTAAGGAGGTTGTAGCATGGTGGGTGTTGGTCTGTTCTCCAAGTAACAAGTAAGAGGATGAGAGGAAATGACCTCAGGTTGTGCCAGGGGAGATTTACATTGGTTATAAGGAAAATCTCTACCAAAAGCAGTGGAACAGGCTGCCCAGGGAAGTGATTGAGTCACCATCCCTGGAAGTATTTAAAAGACATGTAGATGTGGCACTTAGGGACGTGGTTTAGTGGTTTGCTTGGTAGTGTTAGGTTTGCAGTTGGACTCAATGATCTCAAAGGTTTTTTCCAACCTAAATGATTCTATGATTCTCTTCCTTTGCTAAGTTTATTTTGGCTTTTCTTATCTGTCCTTTTTTTTTTTTTTTTTTTTTTTTAAATACTTTTTTCAGTTGACTTCGTTTTAAGAGACACCAGGGAAAAAGATGAAGGCAAGAAGAAAGATTTTCTTCTACCTCATCGTGCAGAGTAAGAACATATATTTATTCAAAAACACTGACTAGAGAACAGTGGGGTGGAATAGCATGTATAGGGAATAGTCTTAATAGCGGTAGTCAGTGTCAGCTGTAAATAAGATTTAGTTATTAATTATGTAAATTCAAATAATGATTATACAGCATCTTTGGAAAAACTCTGGAAAATAGTGTGTCTACCTTGAAAGGTCGTTTGGAATTAGTTTTGTTTAGCAGTGCTTAACTGGTAAGAAGTCTCACAATTAATCCCACAGCATTTGAAAACGGGATATAGCAGGCCAAGTGCTTATGTATAAACTACATTGTAATCAATGGAACAATGTCATGTTCTGCACAGATTTCACTGAAGCGCTGTCCTATTTACAGATTGTGACAGTTTGGCTTAATACACACAGGTTTAAGAATATAATAAATACAAATTGTTTTGTTCCTCAGAACAATTCAGCAATATGTAGTATAAACAGTGATAGATACCTAGCTTTTCTGGCTGGGTTTTTCAGTGTGTTGCAACCTCCATACTGGAGTGGATAGATGTGGCCTTAGTTTCGAGTAATGGACTATCTGTTCGTTCATGTTTGCCTTAAGAAGTCTGCAGTCTGCTGAAAGCAAGTATAGTGTTACTCCCAGGATCATACATTTGTCCAGTGTGGATCAGCCTACCTAGTATCAACTTTCCTAGAACATAATTTAATTCTTCCCGAGATGTGAAAGTGAAGAGGTACCTCTTCCACAGTTATAGCCAAAAACTGGTAAAATAAATTTGCCTTGTAGAGGAATGAGATCTTACAAATGCTGCAGAAACAGAACATTTCCACCGATGTTAACCAGGCTGTGTATTGGGGGTAGCATTACTGAGTGATTTTAAAAATGGAAATTTTGTTTTGAATATTTCATAACAAAACACATTTTGTTATGAATAATTTCTGGCCTATGATTTGAGGTAGATGCTTTTAAATATCAAATGGTAGGCATTAGAATATAATAGAAGAGGTGGCTGTGACAGATGTTACTTAAGCAATTTGCATCTTAAAAAGAGAAATAATACGTGATGAATTTATTGTTGTTATTGTATCCCCTGGGTAAGAGGCCATCCCACATGTGATTCTTTATAGATCTTCCATATCTCCTAGGAACTGTGTAGGACAGCACAGTAGATTGTATATAAGCTTACGTCACATGCTTACATGCAAATCCAAAAGTACAAAATTCTCCTACTAGAATAATCATTGGTAAAACACTTTTAACACATAAAAAACCCCACTTTAAACACATTAACAGTATTTGAAATGTGAAACTTTCTTCTAAAGAAATGTGCAAGATAGATGTGGAAAAACTTGAAGTTTTTTAACTTCCTGTAGCTCCTATATTCTCATATCGAATACCAATTCACGGAGAAATGGATAAAAGTTTTATTTTAGATCAGAAATTATTTATTTTTAATAGTAGTTCATTATGGAAGTGGGAACAAAAGTATAACAAATATATGACAAATTTGTCAGTAGTGTTTTTGCTTTTCCCTTGCAACCAAAAAGTTGCAGTGTGTACTTCTTAAGTTGCAATGCTTACTATTTTAATCGTAAAATCAGACTGCTTGTAGAAAATGACTAGTTTTTAAAGTAAAAAAAAGACTCTGAGTGTATAAAAAAACCACACCAAAATAGCTTAACGTTTTTAGAAATTTAAAAGCAGACCAACTGAGCTTACAAAAAGGCTCTAAATTTATGAGTTTTTACAGATTTGATGTGATGAGCGTAAACATAGATACTACATATTGTAGAAAATAGCATATTAATTGACTAAATACATTATAGATGTATAATGCTTTTATTACATGCTAAATATAACGGACCATGAATAGGTTACAGATCTCTTAGGATCTGGCCAATATTTCTCTCATATTATTTATTTTTTTATACACTGGTCAATATTTGAAGACTTTTTTTGATATCTGAATAATGAGCAGAAAGCTAGATTTATCTTCTGAATTCTGTGCTTACTGAGATGCAAACAATTATCTTGAAATAAATGTACAAATATTTTGGTTCTTAGCACAGCTACAGTCATTCTACTGTTTCTTGTTTGTTTTGTGATTGGTGTGTTGGGTTTGTTTTTTGGGTTTTGTTTGTTTGTTTTAGAATCGAATTCGTGCCAAAACCTTGGAACAAGTCTTTTGTGTCAACGTGCAGTTACCTGAAAGAAAACTTGCATGCAATAAATCCTTCAATGCTTGCTGTTCAGAGCTTATGGGAGACTTCATTTAAGTAAGTGTTATCTATATCTCTTAGGTTTCAGGTGCTCAATAATTTCTGAATCTACGTAGGCAAATAATAGATGGTGATGTCAAGATTTCCAAGTTGCCCTATTGAATCTGGGACTGCTACAATACATACATCTGAACACTGATCATGGATATGATGGCTTTGTCCAAAAGCCATTATCCCAAATGTATTTGTCTGTGTTCCCTCTAATTTATGCTTTGAAGAGTTTCTGCCAACTTTTCCTCTGTAGGGGTCAAACTTTCTTGTCTGTACTTCCCCAGAAATCACATGGGAACGTTCTGCTGTGTTCGTTTCCTTTGGTATCTAGGCAGTTTTAAGCAAGAAGCTACACATGAAAGTTGAATAGTTTAGCCCTTCTGTACTTGATTTTCTTTAGAGCGTAGGTGAAATGCCATCCGGATCTGGCAATTTGTGATTTTGGTTTTTGGTTTGTTTTTTTCTACGGGCTGTTCCACTGACACTTTGATTTGAGGCACCATGTTCCTTGTACAGAAAGGCTCCAGAACGGAGCTGCTATGATTTTATCTTCTCTAAGCCTTCTCTTTTTTATTTTCTCTTTGCTATCTTACAGACTCTGGCAAGGTTCCTGCTTCTGACATGTTTGAAAAATAATTTATTTTTGGATATGACTTCCATTTTTTAAATACTCTTTCTTGCTTTTCGTATACTCTCTTAATCTCTATTGAAATTTGACATTTTTTTCCCCAGACTTTATCAGGTCAGGCATATTCAAACCAGTCTGTCTCCCAAGAAGAGAAGAAGGGTTGCTGTCTTCCCTAGCAGGGCACTTATGTTTTTTCCTCTTACCTGATTAACAAGGGAAAAAGGCATTAGATGGGCCATTATTTTCTGCTTCCCAGAGCAGACCAAACTGCTTGCTTATTTCTTGACTGGGGATAGTAAAGAGAATGAACTGGCCTTTCCAGGCCAGGTGCTGTAACAAGTTTCAAGGAGTGGTTTTTCTTTTTAACAGTTATTGTATCTGGTAAGTAGGAGACAAAATTCAAACAACGTCTTTTAAAAGTATAAAAACTGAAAATTATTTTGAAGCTAGGTTTAGATGGTTAATTGTTTATTTTTACATATTTATTTGTTGTTTTATAGTATCTGTAAAAATCCATCCAGTCCTAGAAAGGAATGCTATTTAATGCACTCAGAATTTTTAATGTTTGATCCTATATATGATGAGTAATGTATACACAAACTCTCATTCTGAAAATAGTTATTAATACGCTCACGTGTAGTAATTACTACTTCAGTTTAGGACCATGTGGACAGACAGTACTGCAATGCTTATGTTTGGTTGTTCTGAAACAATAGAAGCTAATTTCTGAAAATAACATTATGTTTAAGTGTTTAAAATATGTTTAAAAACCCTTTATGTTTGAAATATGAAAAAAGTTTTATGGACACAAGATTAAAAAACAAGATACAGTGAATAGGCTTCTAAAATTTTCATGTTATATTCTGTTTCAGAAATTTACGCCTTCTTGATACAGAAATATTTCACAATAAACAAGAAGCTGAGGAACTCTCATTTTTCCAGAGTAAAGTCATGAAGGAAATTGGAAAATCCAAAGTGATTCTATCCAAAAAGTATGATCCAGTGTATCCATATTTTTTAAGCTGCAGGGAAATCTTTAACTTTTTCTTCAGCTGTTTTTGAAACTCTGAACTTTCTGGAGAGGGAAGGAATGATCCATTTCAATAATACATATTAAAGAAAGAGATGCAGTGTTTTGAAGTGCTTTGAGGCCTGTGAACGAAAACTGCTGTGTTAAATATTGAACGTGTTATCATGATTTGTGCAGTTTTCTTATTCTGAATTTTGATGTGATGTATTTTGTTCACTTCTTAGAGGGACATTAACAATATATGTGGTTTGGTCTGTTATGACAAAAGCTTTTATTTTGTAGACTTATTTGTGCTGGACAGATGAGAAAATACAATGTTACTACTATCAATAATTTATGATATTTTAGAATATAAACTGCGACACAACTTATTATATAATAAGACTTGCCCTATCCCTACTTCACACAAAGGAAGCATCTCATTGACTAACCTCGTATCACATCAGTAACAGTATCTCTGTAGAACATCTATGGATGATTTTGGAATTTGTTTGTATATTCTCAATTTTGTAGCTGTTTCTGAGAGCAGAGTCATCTGAAAAATGTTACATTAATGAGATCCATTGATTTAGAGATTATGATTAAGATTTTCAAAAGTAAAAGTGTTTGCATATCATAATGTTTGTATATTCAGTCTGAGATAGTTTAAGAAAAGAAAGGCAAATTTCTTGGTAGTGCACTCAATATGCTGCAGTTAAGTTTTCAAATAAAGCATCAAAATTGCTAGGTCTTTTTTAGATATTTGTGGCCAAACTGTATTGTTTGTATGCATCCAGTCTTTCTTTAACCAATAATGCTTGACCTGCAGTTACGTATTACTGCATTTTTACTATTTCAGGTTTTAATTAAATAAAATAACTGTCGAGACTACTGTAGTCTGAAATACTTGTTTTTTCATACTATTAACCTTGAAGGTTTTTATTTCCCTACTTGTCTGTGATTCTGTTATGTATTGCCTTCACCATTTTCAGATGCATTTCTTCCTGACCCTGAAGATACCTTTCTGCTCTTAACTGCACGATTCTGTACTTTCTTCCTTCCTATTTCCCAGCACTGCCAGAACCACTTTAATTTTGGTTAAGGGCAACTGGGTAGAATTCCCTTTGGATTGCTTTCCCATCTTAGCATCTACTGAGGTTACAAGGATGCATAACAAACTGCACAGCTTCTGGGACTTAAGTGTGCTGCCTGTGAAGCCTTTCTGGGCTGGCAAATAGGAAGCCAAAGCAAGATAGCAAAATTGTCTATCATAAAATCTGATATTTTAAATATGGCTCCATAATAATACACAGCACTTTCAGAGACATGATTCCTTACAGATACTGCCTTATGACCTGCTTCAGTTAAACTATAGTTTTTCCAAGTATACTGCAGCATCTTTTGACTGCATATAATATAAGCATTTATAGCAATTAACTTAAAACCACAGATTTATTAATGCAAATCACTTGAAAAACTTAAAATGATTGTATTCTTTTAAGGTGGTTTCCAGAAGTGCAGAAAATCTTTTACCAAGGTAATAAACGAAAGCAAGTACCCAGCAATGCCAGCATCACTAAATTAGAGTCTTTCTTCAGTTGTGCTGCCACTTTAATGACTCGTCAATTGCAACATTTACTTTTACATTCAATTCAAGACTTCACAGATTTAATTGTTCAACCTGCAGTAAGTAGTCTTTCATATGCACAGTAGCAACACTGTTTATCCATGTA